>PISX010020987.1:0-34589 GCA_004024625.1 Mellivora capensis | reverse complement strand
AATAGCCAAACTATGGAAAGAGCCTAGATGTCCATCAACAGATGAATGGATAAAGAAGATGTGGTATATATACACGATGGAATACTATGCAGCCATCAAAAGAAATGAAATCTTGCCATTCGCAACGACGTGGATGGAACTATAGGGTATCATGCTTAGTGAAATAAGTCAATCAGAGAAAGACAACTATCATATGATATCCCTGATATGAGGAAGTGGAGAGGCAACATGGGGGATTAGGGGGGCAGAAAAAGAAGAAAAGAAACAAGATGGGATTGGGAGGGAGACAAACCATAAGTGACTCTTAATCTCACAAAACAAACTGAGGGTTGCTGGGGGGACGGGGTCGGGAAAGGTGGGTGGGGTAATGGACATTGGGGAGGGTATGTGCTATGGTTAGTGCTGTGAAGTGTGTAAACCTGGCGATTCACAGACATGTACCCCTGGGGATGAAAATTTGTTTATAAAAAATAAAAATTTAAAAAAAAATTAAAAAAAAAAAAGAGTGAATAATGGCTAGAGACACACTTACGTTGAGCTCCAGCTACAAAGGTTGTCACTGGAAAAACATCAAGAATGGTACCTGGGGAAGGCTGGTTAAAATAAAGAAAAACATTTTTGTAATTTTCCCTCAACCACACCAAAATATGTTATGTACATATCTCTACTAAACTCCATACTTCAATGGGAGATTACAAGTTTGTGGATCATGGAAATGGACATTATATCCTTTTCTAGATAATCATAGGCATATGTAAATTCCAGCTCAAATCAGCAATGCAAGATTCGGGTGAGAGTCCACAGTGGAGCTCTGGCACTACCTTTCCTCTACTGTCCAGAAATAGGATGGTAATGAGATTAGCTGTGCATAATTAACAGACAAAATAGTGGCTGAGTTGATCAATGACAGTACACTCTACTAAGGGGAGGAGAAAAGCTGATGTAGCCACTACTGGTATCAAAAAGGGGGGGGAACAACATAACAGTTCTGAAATAAGATTATATCAAAATAAAAAAGATTTTACACAGTAAAGAAAACCATCCACAAAACAATAAGGCACCCTACTGAATAAGAGAAGATATTTGCAAATGACATATCTGATAAGGGGTTAATATCCAAAATATAAAAAGAACTCATATAAGTCAACACCAGAAAAAAAAAAATAATCCAATTAAATGCAGGCAGAGGATCTGAATAGACATTATTCCAAAAAGACATAAAAATGGCTAATGGACACATAAAAAGATGTTCAACATCACTCATCATCAGGGAACTGCAAATCAAAACCATAATGAGATGTCACCTCACACCTGTCATAATGGCCAAGATCAGAAAGATAAGAAATAAGCATTGGCAAAGAAGTAGGAAAAAAGGAACCTTTGTGCACTGCTGGTGGGAATGAAAATTGGTACAGAAACTGTAAAAAACACTATGGAAATTCCTCAAAAAAATTAAAAATAGGATTACCATATGATCTACTAATTCCACTACTGGGTCTCCACTCAAAGAAAATTAACTCTAATTCAAAAAGATACATGCATCCTCTATTTATTGCAACATTATTTACACTAGCCATCTTATGAAAGCAACCCAAGTGTCCATCAATAGATGAATGGATAAAGAAGATGTTGTATCTATCTATACAGTGGAATATTACTCAGCCATGAAAAAGAATGAGATCTTGCCATTTGCAATAACATGGATGACCTTAGAGAGTATTATGGTAAGTAAAATAAGTCAGACAGAGAAAGGCCCATATGTGGAATTTAAGAAACAAAACAAATGAGCAAACAAAGAAAAAATGAGGGGAAAAAAACCCACCCAGACTCTTAATTATAGAGAACAAACTGATGGTTACCAGAGAGGAGGTAGGTGAGGGGATGAGTGAAACAGGTGATAGGGATTAAGGGCACACTTAACCATGATGAGCACTGAGTAATGTATAGAATTGTTGAATCATTATACTGTACACCTGAAACTAATATAATACTGTATGTTAACTGTACTGGAATAAAAATTTATCAATTAAATAAAAAGGAAAAACAAAGATTGCTATAACTGCCTTTAAAAGGAAATGGTGAAAGTCAAACTATAAACTGGTAGAAAATACCCATATAACCAGCAAAATATTCAAGTTGAGAATGTGATTTTTTTAAAGTTCTGAAACAAAGTTAGATATTTGGGCTTTGGAGACTTTGGGTAACTATTCTCAATATTTGCACTCAGACAGTGGCCATGCTACAAGAACTGGGGGATATCCCAGCTTGCATGTAGTATGTAAAGAAGCAGACTGTGATTTCTATTGGCTCAGAAAGATCTTCCCCTTGTGAACACATTTAGTGGCAAGCTATGGTCCAAAGCAATGCAGGCAGTATACTGAAGTCCCTGTGGGTGCCAACACTCATCCTAGCCTTTCCAGACAGATCTGTTCAAACAGATTTCAACCATCACTGGCATGCCTGCTAAAACTAGCCCTGTATTTTATACATTCTTGACATGTCACCATTACAAATATGCCCACCTTCCTTAATTTTCACTGGGAGTGAAGGACACTTTGAAAAATAGCAGACTTAGAGGATCTATGTCTGAAGGTGAATCCCTTTCTCCTTGCTTTTGAAGTTCATAGAGTGTAAATTTGGACATTCACTGACCACATCTCCGTTTTGGTACCTAAAAACAGGGCCATAAACCATTTTTTTTAGGAGGAGTCATAAATCAGATCATGCAAAATATCTGGCACTGCATTTGCTAAATAATGGACATGTAAAGATCGTCTCATTCTGATGTCAGTGAGCATTTTGACTCAAATGGCCCTTAGCCTGGTTCTGCTGTGAAAAATATAAAATGAGGGAGACTTTAGCCAAAGAAGAAACTTTCCCTTCTACAGCTTAGGGAGCAAATACAGATGGGATTAGAGAAATGCAAACACATCTTATTTCACCGATTGCCTTCACCCTCTTGCTTCCAGCTTTCTTAGTTTCCTTCTAGACCCTTCTTGCAGACAAACAACCATGATTAATCATTTGTCTCCTGCTGGATTGTCTAAGACAGGCCGTTTTCTTGTAGGATATGCCTGGGTTCCAAGAAGATCTTACTGTCTCATATACTTAGATACCATGGGATTTTTCCTTTCCAGTGGAGTATAATTCTTTACAATTAGACTTTCAGTCCTGTGTAAGAGAATAGTATGTATGCCTTTTTCATTGTGTAGTTCCTTCAATTACACATCCACATGGAAATACCGCAAGAGAGTACGTTCCTTTAGGCACTGTGCTTAGACAAATTTCTTAACCTCTTAGAGATGGCTTGGCTGAGCTTTCTTTTAAGGCCTTTATGAGATTCCCACAGGATGAAATATATGAGAGTGACTTAAAATGTATAAAGTGATAGACGGAACAGGAGCATTAATACAAAAAAACTTCCTTTGTTAGATTTGCGGTTCATGCTTGCTTTTTCTTTATCAAGTAATTAACTGCGCAGGAGTGTTTTCTTTGACTTTACAGGATTTATCTTTCCGTGTTTGTTTATGTGGTAGTTACCATAAAGCCTTTGTATTTGTAGAAAAGACCCCAAGGACTCTAATGTGCATGGGCATTTGCTTTGTACTTCCATGTGAAGCCACCAGACGTGGGAAGCAATCATAAATGATTTAGTGTAAATTGTTTGAGGAACTGATAGATCACTATTTATCATCCTGTTTCCACTTGTTATAGATATGTAATACAAAAGAGAGAAATTCCCCTCTGCAGATTAATGAAGGTGGCAACAGAGATTCTAATTTCCCAAGTGAAACACTTTTTACACAGTGGTAGCTTTGGGAGACAGGTCTGAACCTCATTAAACTTGCTGTGTGTTATACATGGACAACCTAATTCAGTTCCCGTAAAAACAGGCAAATAGGCCGTCAATGTAAATTAAATCCAAAGCAAACGAGTGTCACCATGGCACTATGTTACATGAGCACTTATCTCATAAATGGAAAAGTAAATTAAACTGTTAATTTCAATAGCAATTTTATTAAAACAAGTCCCAAGCTATAGAAGTCAAAAAGAGAAGAGTGTTTTTCTCTATGTGAACTAACAACGTTCTCCAACCTGATCCCTTCTGAGGTTTACACTGAGTTTGCAGGCCCTTTCTTTTAAAACCAGATTTCCCATAATTTCCATTTTGGCTTCAGTGACAATTTCCTAATTCACTTTTGGACCCCTGGGCTATGCTTCCCCGAACCATTCTCTCTCCCCATCAGGACCAATGATATGCAAATTCTGCCACTGTCAGCCCTCCATTCAGTATCTTTCAGAATGCCTTAAAGCCTTGCCAATAAAACCTAAAAAGCAACTGCATGCAAGGATTATGATGGCTGCACACCAGGTCTATGCTTCTTTGCCCAGGCTCCTGCTGTTGTTTCTGTCCATACTGTCCCTCCCTGTCAAACATTTAAAATTTCAGTCACAGTGAACTACTCAAAATTCTTTTACTTATACCAATGTGTCTTTTTTTTTTTTTTTGCTACCTTTGTCTGAGGTTTTGTTCTTAGTTCCCTTTCAGAAATAGAATACAATATTCACCTTTCAAAATTTACATAGCATGTGTTGCCTTGGTCATGAATCTTTCCACCATGAAGTAGTTGACTTGCCCTGGGCCCTCTGGTCCCAATACACAGTTCTGTCATGGCACTCTTAGATAAAGTTTCAGACCATCTTGCTCATCACTCCTCTATCTTCTTGAGGAATGGTAACATATCTTGCTCACTTTTGTTTTTCCACTATCCGTCTCCATATCGGGCAGAAAGTATATGTTCAATAAGTTATACCAGGCACCGGGGTGGCTCAATAGGTTAAGTGTCTGCCTTCAGCTCAGGTCATGGTCCCAGGGTCCTGGGATCAAGCCTTGAGCCTGGCTTCCTGCTTAGCAGGGAGTCTGCTTCTCCCTCTCCCTCTTGTCTGCCCACCACCCTTGCCCCTGCCTTGTTCTCTCTCTCTCAAATGAAAAAATAAAATCTTTTAAAAAGTGTTATTTAATAATTTTTTATTGAACGAATGAAATCTGAAAGATACAGGGAAGGTAATAGATCTTTATTCGCAGTCTACAGGCTCTCAATCATCAAAGTAAGTTTTTCACGATCCTGATTCTTGTAGGAGAACAATGTGTGGCATCCTAGTCACTTCACCCATGCCCTTGTAGGTGAAGGCTTGAACCCTAGCTAATCTGAGTCTAGAGAGAACTCATGGGCAGCAGAGGATGGAGGGCTGTAAGGAGCTTCTAAGACATCACCGACCCCTTGTCACAAGACAGTTTCTTATCACCTCCAAGGTTCTTTCTACTGCGCTCCCCTAATAATAGAGCTACGGAATTTAAAATCTTTTAGCTACATTCTAGATTTGGCTCTTCAATTCATAATCCATGTGGCAGTAACTTTTGTTTCATGTGGTCTTTGGGGGGGTATGAGGCAAAGGCCAGAAGAAGCACATTGGCTTATTCTTTTCACTGTCTATGTAAATAATACATTGTCCATACCTGAGAGTGATCTTAGCTTTATAGATCAAATCAATCAGGCCTTGGCCTTACATTTTCTTTGAACTTGACAATTCTTTCTCACTCTCTTTCTCTTAGTTCATTCTTTTTTAAAATTTTTCTGTTCTTCTTTTTCTTTACTTTTCTTTCCCTTTCCTCTTTCCTTCTTTTTTCTTCCTTCCCTTCCCTTCCTTTCCTTTCCCTTCTCTTCCCTTCCTTCCCTCCCTCCCTTCCTCCCCTCCTTCCTTTCTCCCTCCTTTACCTCCCTCCTCTCCTTCCTTCCTTCCTTCCTTCCTTCCTTCTTCCCTTCATCCCTTCCTTCTCTGTCTCTGGGTCTCTGGGTCTCTGGGTCTCTCTCTCCTTCTTCACACCAGTGCTGTCTTGTTTAGATTACATATGCTTGGTGTTCAGAAATGGTATTGCCTTAATTTTTTAAGAAGTCATCAAATGAGACTTTACCTTCATGTATATAATAGAAATGTTAGAAATTCAAGTGCCAAGTTATAAGAGTCAGAGTTTTTCTTCATGTGAATTGTATGACAAGGAAAAGATACCATGTGATAATGATTTGTTACTTAGAGGAAACCCTCAGATATTTCTGTTTTATGCCTTAACAGAGCTCTTGTTTTTCTTACCTTGACAAAGAGGACCTCCTTTAAGGAATAGGCCATAAATACTTCCTAAATGTTGTGGCAGCCTGGAGGTGGCCTCACTACAGATATTTTGCTGGAGAACTCATCATTGTCCAAAAAAAAGGAGTTTGCAGGGGCATTAATCATACAGAAAACAAGGAGGATGGAAGGTCCCCAAGGTATCCAATATTCTTAAATAATTATCTCATTTTTCTTGTTCATTAAAGATAGGAAATAAGGCAGAAACAACAACTGTCACTTATAAATTAATTTCTTCTCTAGGCATCCGAAATGCTTCTTAATCATTCAGCTGCTATTTTTCTTTTATAAAAGGGGAATAACAAGACAAAATTTACTGTTTGTGAAGGGGAGTAATTAAATCACAACTGTGACCAGAAATTAAACCACCTAAGTTTTAAGTAATAGTCTTGTTTTCAGTATTTCTCCATCAGTAATAGAAAGGAAAATAAGGTTGTACTGAGAATCCACAGCGCTAATCTCTCCATGCCACTCTGTGGATGATTGTTTCACTTTCTCATGTGAATGCCCCAAAGACTATGGAAGCTCCTTTATACAGGTGGTTACTGGCATCCTGGGAGGTAACTATGGTCCAACAATCCAAGCCTTATAAGAACTAAAACAAAGAACAAGTATTCAACTTCTTTTTTTTTTTCCATTGCTTTTTTTTTTTTTAAATTTCATTTCTTTTCAGCGTAGCAGAATTCATAGCTTTACAACACACCCAGTGCTCCATGCAATACCCACCACCTGGCTCCCCCAACCTCCCACCCCCCACCCCTTCAAAACCCTCAGGTTGTTTTTCAGAGTCCATAGTCTCTCACGGTTCATCTCCCCCCCAATTTCCCTCAACTCCCTTCTCTTCTCCATCTCCCCATGTCCTCCGTGTTATTTGTTATGCTCCGCAAATAAGTGAAACCATATGATAATTGACTCTCTCTGCTTGACTTATTTCATTCAGCATAATCTCTTCCAGTGCCGGCCATGTCGCTACAAAAGTTGGGTATTCATCCTTTCTGATGGAGGCATAATACTCCATAGTGTATATGGAAAGAACCAAGATGCCCTTCCACGGACGAATGGATAAGGAGTATTCAACTTCTGTCCCAGGAAGCCTGGAATAAGGTCTTTCCTTTAAAGAGCTAATTCAGCCTAGGATGTTTAGTTGAAATAAAGGCCTGTTGACCTTCTTTTGTCTCAGAAGCATGTTTCTAAAATTCTTATTGTTTCTGTTCTGCTATTGTTTTTAAAACCTAAATACTGCAAAGAAGATGCATAGAAATAAGTCGATAAGAGAAAGACAATTATCATGTGATCTCCCTGATATGAGGAAGTGGAGATGCAATGTTGGGGGTTTGGGGGGTAGGAAAAGAATAAATGAAACAAGATGAGATAGGGAGGGAGACAAGTCATTAGAGACTCTTAATGTCACAAAACAAACTGACGGTGGGGGGAGGGAGAGGGTGGTGGGGTTATGGGCATTGGGGAGGGTATGTGCTGTGGTGAGTGCTGTGAAGTGTGTAAACCCGGCGATTCACAGACCTGTACCCCTGGGGCTAATAATACATTATATGTTTATAACAAAATTAAAAAAAAATTTTTAAAAAGAAGATGCATAAATGAGGAAAGTCTTTCATGAAGCAGAAGGAATCTGAAAAGATTCCTCTTCCTAGCTAGTGTGCATAAAGGTGGCTACACCACTAGCAGGTGGCCCCTCATTATTTTTTTTAAAGATTTCATTTATTTATTTGACAGAGAGAGATCACAAGTAGTCAGAGATGAAGGCAGAGAGAGAGCAGGGTGGGGAGTGGGGGGTGGAGGCTCCCTGCTGAGCAGAGAGCCCAATGCGAGGCTCCATGCGGGGCTGGATCCCAGGACCCTGAGATCATGACCTGAGCTGAAGGCAGAGGCTTAACCCACTGAACCACCCAGGTGCTCCAGCCCCTCATAATTAATTTAATCCCTTATCAACAGTTTGGCAGTTAGTATCCCCATAGTTTTGACCTACAGTTCCCACTATGTCAATTCATGGGTGACATAAATCTATATGCCGCGCCTCCCATCACCTGTACTCTCCTGTAGATCATATGCTAGTTTTATGTTAGTGTTGTTTCCAACCAAGTAATTAACTGAAGGCGCGAAATCTGCCCTACAAATTTCTTGCTTTATAGGTGGATCTCATCAGTGCTACTCAGTAAATGCCATTGGGTTTGAGTCCCTTTCTGATTTTTCATCTCCGTGGAGTTCATCCATCCACACCCAACTGTGGCAGAGATAGGATGCAAGCCAGTAAGACTTAACCAAGCAAATTATGGGACTCTTCAGAAATTGTATGCATGATGGTCATTTCCAGCTCTAAGACAATATCCCTGGGAGGGAGCAAATGGAGATAAGTAAGTTAACCAGTGCCTCTCAAATCAGACACCCCAGACAGGTAATATTCCAACTGTGCAAAGGCCAGCTGGTGAGCTTTTTTTAAATCATCATATAGGACAATTCACATCTTAATATCAGGTTCTCCCACAGTAAATGATCCCTACAGCCAGCAAATCCAATCGGTGACTTGCCTGGTGACAAGAAATTAATTCCCCCTGTCAGTCTCTTGGAAGCAGCTCTTCAGCTAAAGTGGGAATTGGACAAAGTAGAAGGATAGCTCTTAACTGGTCAAATGATTTAATATAATGTCTCTGAAGTCAGTTTATCAGAAATCCTGTAACTCACATTGGGGTAAGGAGAAGAGCTAATGACTCTGAGATTAACTCCAAGTGCTGGTTTCAGTCTGTGATTCTAGGTCTGACTCACGGGGCAGAGCTGGCATCTCCTCATTAGGAACTGGCTCGGCACGACAGTGTTCAGTGCCTGTGGCTGCCATGTCTGCAATCTGTCTGCTGGAGTGACATATGCTGGGCCCGCCTGAACGCATTGGGCAATTTGCAGTAACAGTTGAGAGCAAGAGAAATGATCACTGTCTTCTAGGATTTGTCAAAGTGATACAAATTTCAAAGTCTTATGAAAATTTTGAGAATAAAAACACCAGTACAACTATTTTCTCCACTTTTTCTCATGCGCTGAGATGTCAGTGATTATCTCCTGCTTCATTCACCTCTTCCAGGAAGTCTCTGGAAGTGACTCAGGTCACTCTTCTCCAATTTCCCACGTCCATTGTGCCACTCATTTTGGATGCAGGCTGGTGGATGTTTTTACTCAATGGTTTAACAGATTACATTTTTTTAAGATTTTCTTTATTCATTAGACAGACAGAGATCACAAGTAGGCAGAGAGAGGAGGAAGCAGGCTCTCCACAGTGCAGAGAGCCCTATGCGGGGCTCGATCCCAGGACCCTGGGATCACAACCTGAGCCGAAGGCAGGGGCTTTAACCCACTGAGCCACCCAGGCACCTCTAACAGATTACATTTTTATCTAAACAAAGAGATGTTAACTTCCTCTTGGACTGGAACTAGGTGCTAAAGCTCTATGTTCACTGAGAATAGGCCTATGCTTCATACCTCTTGTGTTTCCTCAACATAACACAATTCCTAGCCCTCTAGTAACCCCACTTTTGCTTCCAGGCACTCCTTCATTCTTCTTTTAAAATAAAATTCTTTACAAAATTTTTCAATACAATTATTTCTTTTTTTAAATTAAATTTTATTTTTTTCAATGTTCCAAAATTCATTGTTTATGCACCACATTATTTCTAATTCTTCTCCTCTGTTCTCCATTGGACCACCTCCCATCAGGCGGTGACTACCACCCTTCCACCAGCTTCTCTTATCAAAGTCAGCAAGAACTTCTATGTTACTAAGTCCCAAGTTCAGTACTCTATCCTCCTGTTCCTTATCAGCTGCCTGTGTTAGAGCTGTTCATTCTTTCCTGTGTGAATCCACAGTACTCCACTTGCTCCAAGGAGGCCATATTCATCTGGCATCTCTCTAGATTTTCCTTCTTTGTCTTCTTGGCATGGTCCTACTCATTCCCTTCAAGCATTAAATATTGGAGCACCTTAGGGCCTCAGCTCCTTTCATTCCACACTGCTTTCCTCAAGATCTCCCTTAGACCTTATGTCTTTATGAACCTCTATATTCTGCTGACTTCCAAATTGACATCTCTACCTAAATGTGTTCCATAAAATCCAGAGTTCTTTTTTCCCTCTTCTGTTCAACTGGCTATCTTATACTTCTATTCAATATTAAATTGGCATTCAAAGCTAACATGTTATAATCTGAGCTCCTGATTACCAACTCCCCAACTTGCTGTTCCTACAGTGTCTTTCACCTCAGTAAATGGCATCTCCTAACTTCCAGCTGTGCAGGTCAAAATTTTTAGGATCATTCTTGACTCTTCTATGTCTCTCAAACCCATCTATTAGCATGTAATCCATTAGCAAATAATTTGGTTTCTACTTTCAAAATATGTCCACAATCCAACCACTATTCTCATCTCCATCCGCTTTCACTCTGTTCCAAGCCCACCCTCAATCTCTCACCCAGTTTATTGTCAAGGATCTCCTCGGTTGCCCTGAGTCTGCCTTTGGCCCCTTTTAATATAATCTCTACAGAGTGGTAGCCATTGTTATATCTGCAAAACCTAAGTCAGTTCATGAGACATAGCTATTTAAAACCTTCTAATATTTTCTGGTCTTCCTAGAATAAAAGCCAATGAAATTCCTTAAGGACTTACCTAATTGGTCTCTTTCCTCCATTACTGTTCTGCACTCATTTCCTGTAAGCCTAGTGTTAACTGTCACTGCCCCAGTCAGACTGCTGTATCTCTGTTCTTCAAATCTGTCAGCTACCCCAACGTGAAGACTTTCTTGTTGCTTCTCTCCCTTCCTGAAACACATTTCCTTAGATAAACCCAATGCCATCCCTTTTGTCCCCGTTAAGTCTTTATCCAAATGCTGCCTTCTCAGTGAGACCCTGGCCACACTATCTAATACTGTAACACTCCCACTAATTCAGATTTTCTATCCTCTTTCCCTGCTTCACTTTTTCTCTATAGAATCTAACTCCACCCAAATACCATGTATTATACTTACTTGATTTGTTTATACTCTGTTCCTTTCCAACTAGAAAGTCAAATCCATCAGGGTACAACCTGTGTTCTATTTATTGCTATATACCTCACATCTAGAAATACAGAGGGGAAATAGTAGTTGCTCAATAAAATACCATTAAATGATTAAGAAATAAATATAGTTGGTATTTACCCCAAAGATACAGATGTAGTGAAAAGAAGGGCCATCTGTACGCCAATGTTTATAGCAGCAATGGCCACAGTTGCCAAACTGTGGAAAGAACCAAGATGCCCTTCAATGGACGAATGGATAAAGAAGATGTGGTCCATATACACTATGGAGTATTATGCCTCCATCAGAAAGGATGAATACCCGACTTTTGTAGCAACATGGACGGGACTGGAAGAGGTTATGCTGAGTGAAATAAGTCAAGCAGAGAGAGTCAATTATCATATGGTTTCACTTATTTGTGAAGCATAACAAATAACATGGAGGACATAGGGAGATGGAGAGGAGAAGGGAGTTGAGGGAAATTGGAAGGGGAGATGAACCATGAGAGACTGTAGACTCTGAAAAACAATCTGAGGGTTTTGAAGGGGCGGGGGGTGGGAGGTTGGGGAGCCAGGTGGTGGGTATTAGGGAGGGCACCCATTGCATGGAGCACTGGGTGTGGTGCATAAACAATGAATTCTGTTATGCTGAAAAGAAATTTTAAAAAAAAAGTAAAAAAAAAAAGAAATACAGTTGTTGCTTAGTAAACATTTGTTTGATTATATCTAAGGATGCTTACTCAGTAATTAATTACTTAGCAGGTTAATGAATGGGCAGTTCCCTCATATCTGATCACCCCTGATATCCGATTGAGTCCCTCATCGTCTGCCATTCCCCAGGTCTGATCACCCTAGCCTGCCTTCAGTAAGATTCCTGTTAGATGGGTTTAGCCAAAATCCCCTCTGATCCCTAGTGCTTCCCCTTAATACTTTTTCCTTCTATCAAACCCAACCCTATTCTCTGGCTATAACTTCCCATGTGGCCATATTGAATTGAGACTAGCTCTATACTGAGGTTTCTTTTCTCCTATTACAATACCTCTAAACAAAATTTGCTTTTATCATCTTAACTACTGTTCAGCTCTGATTATTGTTTTACACTGGTAAGGACAAAAGACAGAACTGCAAAGATTTCCCTAGCAGAATAAAAAAGCCAGACCTAAAAACAACTATATGGATGTCCACAGGAAGTGGTTGTTTCTCAGAATGCCTATCCCCTTCTCAATTTGATTAAGGCAATTTCTGAACCTCTAAAGAGGTGGGGAGACAGGAGATGGCTTGTGGACTATAATTAGTGTCCATATCCACCATAATTTTGGAAACATAAAATGGACAGTAAGAAAGGGAGTTAAACCTGTTCTTCATCTAGGCAAGAAGACTGAGGAATGGAAGATGGGCTACACTTAAAGAAAGGTCATGTATGATGAGGATGTAGTTTGCTCAGGGGCTGCCTTTTAAGATACAAGTTCATCCATTGTACTTACAAAGCAGAGTTTGAAAATAATTGTATAAAGTCAATGTCTCCTTAACTTCCCCTTGCCTTCTCTCTTTTCATCTATTAAGAAATAATTATTGAAGGACAACTACTCCTATTTTAGATGCTGAGCAGACATAAAAACAACTCAGACAACTTACTTTCACAATTTAAGATTTTTCACCATCCATTTCAAAAACAATACTTAGACCATCAAATCCAAATTCTCAGAAATCTTGGGTTATTTTGGTCCATTAAGGCTGCTATAACAAAAATGCTATAAACTGAGTGGCTTGCAAACACCAAACATTGATTTCTCATAACTCTGGAGGCTGGGAAGTCCAAGATCATGGAGCCAGCAGATTTAGTGTCTAGTGAGAGCACACTTCCTTTTGGATGGCTGTCTTTCACTGTAGTATCACTTGGCAGAGGGGGCAAATTAGCTCTCCTGGTCTCTGGTTATAAGGGTATTCATCCCAATCATAAGGACTTCACTCTCATGATCAAATCACTCCCCAAACCCCACATATCATCACCTTGGGAATTAGGCTTTCAACATATAAATTTCAGAGGGACACAAACATTCAGACCATAGCACAGGCCACTGGTTTCCTAATCAGTAGGTCTATGCACTACGTGTCAGAACATAGAAAAGAGGCAATACAAATGGAATATGTATTTAATTGTAATGTACTTGTTGTTTGATAGGGTCATTCTTTGTCTTTTTCTCTTTATGGAAACATATAAATAAGTGCAAAGTATGCCTTGGGGAGCCATTTATAGATTTTGTTAGGGTAAACGGATATTAACATTTATATAAGAGATATCAATGATACTCTTTTGTCAGAAAATCCCCTTTCTATATGTAGCCCAAGGCATTACTTCGTGAGCTGCAAATATATTCTCTTCAAAAGCATGTCAGTCTAGAATTGGATAATCCATATTTGTTAAATCCTGGAAGTGCAAGGGGAAAATGAGTAAAAGCAGATGTTACTGCTGTGGAGACATACACATGCAAGTAAGCAGAAATTAATTGCAGCATGTAGATAAAATAGATACAATATATTTAATTATCTCTAATGCTTCCTGCCATGTAAATTATTACAAATCTATGAAGACATTGTCATATATTAGCACAGGAATTAGGAAAACATCTCTGCAATTTAGATTTATCTGAGCATGGGAGAGAGCTTATGATATTCCTATTAAACACTGGCATTCTTCCAATTAGTTTCCACACCTTTGAGAATTTTCACTGACAAAAGCTTAGGTAAATCCTTAGGTAAGTAGCCACAGTTGGAATAAAGTTTGTTTGTTTTTAATTAGAGGTCCAGAGTCCAAAATAATTCTGTCTGCCTATACCAAATTCTAAAGGTACTACTGATGAATTTGGTGATGAATTTGGGTCCAAACATCTAAAGAGATTATTTAAATAGGTTATATAGCAAAGAGGAGATTCATCATTGAAAGCTTGTCTTAAGGTTAGTCAACAAACTTTAAAAAGCACCTTTTCTCCCTATTACAAAATTTCGCTCTTGTGTCTAAACACTTTCCACTAACCCATAGAAGAGAGGGCACCCTTAGAGTTTGCCATTTTGGTTCATGAACAAGTTTGCTATCCCCCAATCCAAACAGTTCACACTCAAGTAATCCTAGGAGTTATTTGACGTCTGTAAATGTGTGTACAAAGAACTTAGAGGCAAGACTCCATGGAAAATGGTGGATTTTTGTGGTCCTTAGAGAGAGAACATCCAAACCAAATCAGAACTGGTATTGGTTTAAATATGCAGAGGTGACTCTGGTAGCCCTCTTGGGCTACATGTAAAAGAGTAAGTGGAGGGAACTTGTCCGCAGGGAGAATAGATTTGGGGAGGTACCTAGAGATAAGCAGAGAAGAGAGAAATGGGGAACATGCTGTAGGTTTCTGACTTTCTGGTTCCTGTGCATGTACTTGATTGCAGTTTATGTCTCATTCCTTGGAACTGTGAAATCACTATCTAACAAAAGTAAACCTTCCATTTGTTACTTCAGTTAATTTGAGTGAGCTTGTATTCAGAGGACTGGTTTCTTTTGTTTGTTTGTTTGTTTTAAGATTTTATTTATTTATTTGACAGACCGAGATTACAAGTAGGCAGAGAGGCAGGCAGGGAGAGAGAGGAGGAGGCAGGCTCTCCGCGGAGCAGAGAGCCCAATGTGGGGCTCGATCCCAGGACCCTGGGATCACGACCCGAGCCAATAGCAGAGGCTTTAACCCACTGAGCCACCCAGGCGCCCCCAAAGGACTGTTTTTAAAAAAGAATCTTGACTAGAAAAAGATCTTGAATTTGCATAAGTGAGAAATGTGTAGTAAGATACTTCATGTGGAAAGACAGAAATAAAAGACGTACAGGGAGATGGGAATTTGCAAAGCGTGTTTGAAAATATGAAGGGTGTGTATTTATCATGAAATTAACTAATACGGGGCAGTTTTTGACAATAAGCTTACAAATAGAGTTCGAAGACAGATTAATACTTGGTAGATTTGTTTGTATGGGATTCCCCAAAGCAGTGGTGTCTACAAAGGTTTTGCAGCTGGTGAACAGCACAATGGAATTGGTTGATACTTGGAAAAGAGGGAGCCAGAACTTTTTAGTTGAGTTGGCATATCAAGATTATCCAAAGAGAAGTGCCAGTAACATGTTTGGGAAAAAGAAAAGGAATATAGCAATCAGAATTTGAACTGATGAAAGTCAGGAGGGCAGTATGTCAAGTCAGTTACAGTCCAGTAGAAGTAGGAGAAAAGAAACAGATCATGAGAACAAGGGATTTGAGTCAGCACACACTTGAGGAATTTTGTTTATAGGGTTTTTAAAATGGAAAGGATCACTGAGATAGTCAATGTCAAGAGCCTTTTCAGAATCTAGGAAATTCCCTATTGGACGGAAAATGAGAGGGCAGATGGAGAAACTCTGAGCCCAGCTTCCTAGATTCAACTAAAGCAGTTCCTATTTCATTTGGTTTCCATCTTGAGATTACACAAAATGTTTAATTTTTAATGGTATCATTAATATTAAATTTAAACAGTATAAATCTGCCCATGTTCTAGGGAGAAAATAAGAGAACCCAAGTAACCTGTGTTAGAGCCAGGTCCTTTAATGGACTTTGGACTCCTTTTCAGACTCCTCTTCCAGGGTCCTCATCCTTGACTTTAGACTGACTCCTGTGCTTCCAGCATGCCTGTTTCAAAATGACTACAAATAAATTGAATAGTTGATATTTATAATTATAGTAAGAATTTTATTTTTTCCTTTTCTTAGATATGTAAAACACTTTTATTTATAACATCCCATTTGGCATAATTTTTGAAATTGTTTATGTGGACAAAATCATTTGCTTTCTCTTTGTAAATGAGAAAAATAAGTTGGCAAATCAACTAAATTTATATAGGACATTACTGGCTGCAACAAATAAACTTGGCTAATTTTTTATGGGATATAAAGGAATATTTCATTTTCAGTTCTCAGAATATAGGGATTTTGGAGGGTGACAATGAAATAATGATGAAAGATGTCATTTATTTGGGTATCCCAGAAACACATATGAGGACAATATGAAAAGTTCTGCTTGTAAATGAAATATCAAATGATTTTAAATGGCAATTAAGATGCTCAGTTTCAATTTTCTGAGTTATATTGTCATGCATTGCGATCACAGCATATTTTCATTTGTTTTAAGAAATGAAATGTTCAAGAAAATGAGGAAGGGCAACAGAGCAAATTACCTAATTTATTTTTAATACAGACAAAACATAATAGAGTGATATTCAAAGAGAAGAAAGATGGAAATCTCAGTATGCATATGATTGTGTTAATGGGGGTTGGTAGTCCTTGGAAATTCTCTTAGCCTGTCCACTTTGAGATTGTCGTCTCATTCAAGCCTAGCATTTTTTGAAACATCTGGAGGCTTAGTAAGCATTTGTGTTTCTATTTCAGCACCAACAACAAAAATCAATGATTTAGGGTCAAATACTTTGCCTTGCCCTTTTTTTTTTTTTAAATGGTATAAGTGCCCAAAATGCAATCTTGGACACACGTGACCAAAACTCTCAGTCTGCAGCCCAAATACACCTCTCCTGCATACATTAATCTATGGGTCCTCACATTCAATCCCAACACCACTCTGGGGATTTGTTCCCGCTGACTGATATTACCTTCATAGAGACAGAAGGAAGAAGTATTGCCATTATAATATCCCCTGCCTAAGGGTTCAGTTTAAATTCTCAGACTCAATGACAGGAAAATAAAACAAAACCAGTACTGTGAATATTGTTTCTCCATCTTTCTCTACATATTCACAACTTCTATCGCTGATTTTGAGAAATAATTAAACATTGCATTGCCGTTACTTAATTCTTACATGTAAAACTTATCCTTAAATTAAATTATATCAGAAATCACTCCTCACTTCATGTTTTATATTTTCTTTTCTAAACCTCCAGCAGATAACAATGTGTTTAGTGGTAACACACAATCATTGTTTGGTGCTGAGTGAATAAAGGAGGCCATGAAGGCTTATACCATACCTTTCTTTACACTGTTTATTTTTATCAACTTCTTTCTTATTTTTTCTTCCCCTTTGCTTAATCTTCTTTTTTAATGTCAAGATGGAGTATATCAAAACTACATGCTAAATATTGTAAATATGTAATAGGTCATATGCAATGTTCCTAAAGACGAATTATTTGATAATTTATTGGTACACTTGAGAGTTATAAGTAGGTACATTTCATAGTTAAAATATAAGCAGACTCAGTTACTAATAATAAATATGAATATTTATTTTGGAGATTACTAATAAAAAAACTCTCAGCTCCACAATTCTTATGATTTAATTTCTTAATTTCTTCCTTCCCCAAATGTTAAGTTTATTGAGGTATAATTTATATAGAGTGAAATTCATAGATCTTAAATGTATAGTTTGATCAATTTTAACAGATGAATACATCTACTTAACTTACTCAATAACCTTATTAACACTCAGAGCACTCCATCACCCAAGAACTTTCTTCATACATCCAAACTAAAAAGCTTTTGCACAGTGAAGAAACCTATCAACTGACAAGATAACCTATTGAATGGGAGAAAATATTCACAAATGATATATCCAATAAAGGGTTAACATCCAAAATATACAAAGAACTTGTACAGCTAATTATTAAAATAAATCCAATGAAAAAGTCAGTATAGGTCCTAAATAGACATTTTTCCAAGGAAGACATACAGATGGCCAAGAGGCACATGAAAAGATGTCCAACATCGCTTATCATCAGGGAAATGCAAATCAAAACCACAATGAGATATGACCTCACACCTGTGGGAATGGCTAGTATCAGAGAGACAGGGTAACAAATGTTGGCAAGATTTATGGAAAAGAGAACCCTCATGCACTGTTAGTAGAAATGTAAATATGTGCAGCCACCATGGAAAATAATGTGGAGGTTCCTCAAGAACTTACAAATATTAGTACCGTACAATACAGTACTCCTTACCATACAATACAGTAATTCTACTTCTGGGTATTTATCCAAAGAAACGAAAACACTAATTCAAAAAAGCATATGCACCCCTATGTTCATTTTAGCATAACTTACAATAATCAACATATGGAAGCAACAAAATGTCCATTGATAGATGAATAAATAAATATATATTACTCAGCCATCAAAAATAATGGAATCTTGCCATTGTGACAGCATGGGTGAACCTAGAAGGATTTATGCTAAGTGAAGTAAGTTAGCCAGAGAAAGACAAATACCACATGATTTCACTTATGTGGAATCTAAAAAAACAAAACAAAACAAACAAACAGACAAACAGAAACAGACACATAACAAAGAACAAACTGATGACTGTCAGAGGGGAGGGTTGCGCAGTGAACAAAATAGGTGAAGGGGAGTAAGAGGTTCAGTGTTCAGTTATAGAATAAATAAGATATGAGAATGTAATAGGAGAATAAATAAGATATGAGAACAGTATAGGGAATGTAGTCAATGATATTTTAACAGCTTTGTAAGGTGACAGATGATAACTACTCCTATTGTGGTAGCCATTTGATAATGTGTATAAATATCAAATCACTGTGTTGTATCCTGAAACCAGTACAATATCATATGTCAACTATTCTTCAATAAAAATTTTTTAACCTCATTTGGCCAGATGTATTGTCCTTTTCTTTCTTTTTAAAGATTTTATTTCTTTATTTGAGAGAGAGAGAGAGAGAGAGAGGGCATGAGGTGGAGGGGAAAGAGCAGAGGGTAGGGGAAGTAGGAGGAGAAGGGTAGGGCAGAAGGAGAAGCAGTCTCCCCATTGAGCAGGAAGTGGAGACTTGGGGTTCCATCCCAGGACACCAGGATCATGACCTGAACTGAAGGCAGACATTTAACTGACTGAGCCATGCAAGTGCCCCTGTATTGTCCTTTTCTATTTTATTTTGCTTTAGGATTTTTGCATTTATATTTATGAGTGATATGGTATTATAATTTGCTTTTCCTATAGTATTTGTCTCATGATAGTGTCAGGATAATGCTTGTTTCGTAAAATGAATTGGGAAGTGGTCTCTCCTTTCTGAAAAATTTTGTGAAGAATCATGTTATTCCTAATGGAATGTTTGGAAGAATTCAAATGTGAGCCATCTATGCTCAAAGCTTTGTTTCTTGGAACATTTTAAGTTATTGATTACATTTATTTAATATATGTGTTATTTAATTTTTCTATGTCTGTTTGGGTTTGATAGACAAAGTGTATTTTGAAAGAATTCATTGTTTCATCTAGGTTGTTAAATGTAATGGTACTGTTGTTCATAACATTGTCTTATTTTTAGAGTCTGCAGGATTTTTAGCGATGTTTGCCTCTACATTTTCTTGTATTTTTGATTAATGAGCTTGCTCGCTTGCTACCTCTCTCTCTCTTACACTTACTAAGGGATTATCACTTTTATTAATATGATACTTTCAGACTTACAAGAACACAAATGTCCAGATATCTCACAAATTTTTATCATCCTCTTATTGTTCACATACGTGAAGGTGTAAATGTGGAATTTTAGAGTAATCAGTTTAGGTTATCCTGAACTTTTTTCCTATTGCAGGCATCCAACCTGCAAGTATAAAATTTAAACGTAGTCACACAGAACAAAACATCAAATGCATCAAGAAGAGTATTAATGTTCGTTTCTACTCTGAGGGTTAAGAACTACAGAGTAAGCAATACTTCTGCTACAGGGGACATCAATGTGTGTGAATAAAGCGTGCACTGAAAGGAATTAAACTTAGTAGATGGAAGCTGCTTTGATTTACTTGTATAGCCAGTACAACTCATTTCTCATTTTTGAGAGGATGTAGAAGGGGGCAATGGATTGGAGTTAAAACATGTAGTAGCAGAGGGACCTGGGTGGCTCAGTCAGTTAAGTGTCTCCCTCTCAGGGCAGTGTCATGATCTCAAGGTTCTAGGATCAAGCCCCATTCCAGCTCCAGTTCAGCAGGGAATCTGCTTCTCCCTCTCCTTCTGCTCCTTCCCTCTCCTTCTGGGTCTCCCCTCTCCCCCACTTCTGCCCCCTCCTCCTGCCCATGCTCACTCTTCTCTCAAATAAAATCTTAAAAACAAAAACAAAAAAACAAACCATGTAGGAGTAAAGGAGGCTTCACAGCTTTGGAATGATTCCCAACATATTCATAATCCAATAAATTGTGTACTTAAAAAAAAAAAAAAAGAAAGAAAAGAGGGGAGGTTGGTGGGGGGATGGGTGAAAAAGGTGAAGGGGATTAAGAACACACCTATCATGATGAGCACTGGGGAATGTATAGAATCATTGAAACAGTATATTGTACAAGTGAAACAAATACAACACAGTATGTTAACTTTACTGGAATTAAAATAAAAAGCTTAATAAAAATTTTTTTTAAAGATGTGGTAATTAGGAGCTCAAATTTCTTTCATTATGACAAATATTTTTTTAATATTTTATTTATCTATTTGACAGACATAGATCACAAGTAGGGAGAGAGAGAGAGAGAGAGAGGAGGAAGCAGGCTCCCCACCGAGCAGAAAGTCCGATGCGGTGCTCGATCCCAGGACCCTGAGATCACGACCTGAGCCGAAGGCAGAGGCTTAAACTGAGCCACCCAGGTGCCCCCTTAATAAAAGAATTTTTTAAACGAACCTATCTGTGCCTTTAATATCTGCAGATGACTCGTGTGTTTTTGTATCATTGGTTTACTCACACATTCATTCAACATATATATTGTATTTCAGGAGTGAGGACAGATGGAGTTGAAAGATAAGCTTTCTTCTCTATGTCATTAATGGGGATAATATATTTTAAGTCTTTTAAGAAATTTGATTTATTATATCTAAGTGAATATTTTTCATTTGTCAGGTTTGAGGCTCTAAAACCTAAAAAAACTTATCAGTGAACTGTACTCATATCTTTCTCTAAATTTTGAAAATTAGCCAAGTGACCACTTAGTAGAGTGAGTCAAAACAAGCTGTGGTTGGAGTAACAAAAGTTTTTAGGAATAACAATGTGTTGCAAAATTATATTGTACTTGGCAGCAATTGTTAGAGCCATATGTTAAAACATCCATTTAAAATGTTCTCACAATGATTTTTGAATCAGAAACACCCCAGTGGTTCTTTCCATTGTAAGTCAGAAGTATTTATTTTCTTTAGAGACACCATTAATTAGCCAGATCTCAGTTCAGTGAATGAGAGGGTACATCTTGAGATTCTTATAAACAATGTTTTCTTTCTATTTTTATAGTTATGAATTCATGGTTGTAGACTTAAAAAAAATTCTGTAACACACAGAGAGAGAGGGAGTGTGGAGAGATTGAGAGAAAGAATACAAGTGTGATAGGAAAGGAAGATAAAAGGAAAAACAAAACCAATAAGGAATGAGCCAACAGGAGCCGTGAGAGACTAATCTAATACTGACAATAATCTGATTCTTTTTAAAACCCAAACTGGAGGGTCAGTCTTAATTTAATATATCATCCTCATTCTTATGTGAATTAAAGGCTCTATTACCAAGTATTGTCAAATTTTGGCCCATAACCTGATAAAGATGAAGTTTAAAATCCTACTAAAAAATCAATAACTTGCCTCAAAATTTTCTTGGATGAATCAAGTTATTGCTGGATCCATATTAGTTGAGTTTATATATTGTACTTTACATTTGCTTCTTATCACAACATATCAGCTCAATCCAAGATACTACACTTTAAAAAAAAGATCTCTATCTATGGGAGAAACGTCATCAGTCCCTGGCTATTCATTTTCTTGTGTGGTCTGTGATTTACTGATCTTTGTATTTGCTATAATTCTATGATTCCAAATTATTCTAATTCTATTGATTCCAAATTAAAATATGTCCTACATGTTGACATTTCTTCTAAGCCATGTTCAATGCCCAATACCACTTAAGCTCTCACATAAAGTGTTAGGAAAGTGGCTTGCAGATGTTTTATTTTAAGTTAAGATTTTTTCTTTGTAGGTCTGAATATTTAAGAAGTGTCTCATATATCTCAGTTGTAACTCTTTCTTCTAAATTATAAGTGCTAGCTATTGAATCATCTGGTTTCCTTGGCTGAAAAATAAAGACCATAAATACCTTTCCTGCTTTAGTGTAAGGCATCCAAAGCTAAAAGTTCATGGATGATTTTGACAGGAATAATAAAAAAATCAAGAGCTGGTGGAAAAGGTGTCAATAAATGCATGAGTAGAAAGAAACAAAGCAAAACTTGAATTTAGAAAAAATTTTTCAGTAATTGGGGAAAATACAGTTAATTATTCAATAATACAAAGGAAATGCACCATATATAGACCAAGGAAGGCAAATATTAATGTTTTAAAGGGGCGATTAGAGTCACAGGAAGGACTTGACAAAATGCAGGTTCATGCTACATTCAAGACCTCCTGAATCAAAATCCCTGAGGGTAGACTCTGAGAAAGGTATGCTTCCAAAAACGTTCTCAGGTGAGTTTGTATAAAATCACAGTGAAACTTGGGGCACTTGGGTGGCTCAGTGGGTTAAGCTGCTGCCTTCGGCTCAGGTCATGATCTCGGGGTCCTGGGATCGAGCCCCGCATCGGGCTCTCTGCTTGGCAGGGAGCCTGCTTCCTCCTCTCTCTCTCTCTCTGCCTGCCTCTCTGCCTACTTGTGATCTCTCTCTGTCAAATAAGTAAATAAAATCTTTTAAAAAAGATCATAGCGAAACTTGAGAATCTATGCTATGGAGGATAATCATACAGAAAAACTCTGAGGCATTATATTATTTCTGCATTGGGAAGGAAGAATGAGAGAGATAGCTACTGTGTTATGAGTGTTCTGTGAAGTCATTGGATGATGAGCTTCTCACACTCAAATATTCCCGCACAACTCGACCACAGTTCCACATTATGGAGATCAGCAATTCAATACTAAAGATAAGGATTCATGAGGCTGATTTTTTAAAATCTAAATCATGGCTATAGGAAGGTAGAGAAATGGAATTCATACTCAGATTTACCGGGCTCTCTCATTCAACTCTACCACATGAAGTTTTTCTTCACCAGTACTTACCGAGTGAGTATTTTAGAAACTGCCTTCTCAGTGACTTTGTATCATGTCTAGACTGGGCTTCAGGATGTAGAAAACTACATCAGCAGTTCTGAGGAGCTGAGTCACCAGATGCTTTTTAAGACCTTCATACATTTTTACAAGCCCTTTAGGTAAAAGTGTCTTTCTCTGTTAAGAAGGTTTATACTAATACCCTAGACAGACTGATCCAGGTTTTCCACTAGCCGACTATGCGATATGTTGCTTTCCTATAATCCAATAAAACCTTGTTATTGTTTTAGTGCTGTTTAGTACACTATGACTTTCCCATCCAGTTTGTCTTTCTCTCTCCATTTGTCAACATTTTTGAATTTGGGTCATGGTTTCCCTGCTTTATTTTTAAAGAAAAATAATAGGGGCATCAGTTTAATTGAAACCAGTAAAATGAGAGTTTCATTACCATGATTTTACTGAAAAGCAAGAAATAAAATGTCCTTGCCTTTAGAGCTAATTGTCTGTTCAAGAGATCTTAAGATCTTTGGCTGTAGCCATGACAGCCACCACCTTCTAAAAGTTTAGGAGAAACTCGAGCTGTTAGGAGCCTATTGAAAGGTGTGAGCTCCTATCTTGCAATCATTGTAACAGCAATTTATGAGTCAATCTGAGTAAGGCAGCTCTGTAACTCTGTAATTTAGGGGGTTCACCAAGTAGCACATCCTTCCGTAATTCTTGACTACAAGTTGTTTAAAGGCAACGTTGAGCTCTCTTGTGTAATTAAATATGATCTCATCCTCCAAGCTGGAGAGAGCTGAGGTATGGACCATCTCTGTCCAGACCTCAAATAATTGCTATTTACGATTTATTGTCCATCTTCTCTATCTAATGGTCTCTAGTGATTATCATATGTTTCAAATTTTCCATTTTCTCTATATCTTATCAATAGGGGAATAGTGGGAGTTTGAGTATCTGGGCTTTGGTGATGGTGAGGGGGTCAGATTTTAGCCCCCCATTCCCCAAAATTGACTTTGAAGCCTGATATTCCCTTCCTACCTCTTTTCTTTATTTCTCCCTTCCTTCCTGTTTCCCTCCCTCTCTCACTGTCTCCCCCTCTTTCTTCCTTTCTTCTTTTTTTCCTTTCATAATACACTAAAGGAAATGTATAGCCCACAAGTTAAGTATTTACTTGTTCTTCACTCACAGCTTATTGACTAAACAATAACTCATGGATGTATTTTATTCGTTGTTTGTATTTTGCATTAGTGATAGTTTTTTTGGCCTCTATAATCTAAGAAAACATTTGCTCAAATAAATTCTGATTTCTTTCTTTTTTAAAAGATTTTATTTATTTATTTTAAAGAGAGAGAGCAAGAGAGAGAACGAGAGAGAGTGACAATGAGTGGGGTGAGGGGCAGGAGAAGAAGGTCCTTTGTTCAGCAGGGACACCAATGTGGGGCTTGATCTTGGGACTCCAGGACCATGACCTGAGCTGAAGGCAGACACTGAAACTACTGAGCCAGTCTGAGCCCCAAATTCTGATTTCTTTAATGTCAATTTGCTTACACTAATGATATAGTGTAATATTTCTTCTTCTTGAGGGAAAATAACCTAGTTAGACTTCATGATTTAAGGATACCTCTACTTATTCTCTTTCTCTAGATAACTTAGTATTTCTAGGAGGAAATTGGGATACCTACTCATGGGAAATCATTTCTCAATTCTGTTGTCACCTACCACTTATTGGCCACTGTGGCTAAGGAAATAATCAGAAATATTAACAGAAATCTATATGTAAAGAAGCTCATTGCAGTAATACTTACACTGATTTATAATGATAAATAAATGTGTACAAAGAGTAATGTTTAAGTAAACCATGATATATCCAAAATAATGTATTCTGCATTGACTAAAATGGTTTCAAAGACTTGTTAATAATGTGAGAAAAAATTAATTGATTGGTAAAAAACAAAGAGACACAAACCTATAAATGGGGGCAAAATAAAGGCTTAAGGAAATGGATCCAAAATATAAGAATTATATGTCACTTTGAGACTAAGTCTGACATAACACTACAGTCATCAAGCCACACTGGCATCCTCAAATTCTAGAACAAACCAAAAACTTCTCACTCAGTATATTGACTTCTGGAATGTTCTTCCCCAGGTATCAGCTTGACTTACCTTCTGCAGGCCTTTACCTAAATATCACTATTACAATACTTTCTCTGTGATCATTCTTTAAAACCCATAACCTTAATCCCTCTTTATACTTCTGCTCTATAGCTCTTCTTGATTCCCCATTCTTGTCAACCAGCTGTAGCACATATTTCCCTAATTTCTTCTTACTCATTTTTCCCCATAAGAATTTACCTTTCAGACAATTATCATATGATCTCCCTGATATGAGGAAGTGGAGATGCAATGTGAGGGGTTCCTATTCTAGGAAAAGAATAAATGAAACAAGATGGGATTGGGAGGGAGACAAAGTATAGGAGACTCTTAATGTCACAAAACAAACTGAGGGTGGCCAGGGGCGGGGGAGGGGGGTCAGGAGAGGGTGGTGGGGTTATGGACATTGGGGAGGGTATGTGCTATGGTGAGTGCTATGAACTGTGTAAACTTGGTGATTCACAGACCTGTACCCCTGGGGCTAATAATACATTATATGTTTATTAAAAAAAAATAAAAATTAAAAAAAAAAGAATTTACCTTTCATAAGGGTGACAGTTGGGTCCATTTTGTTCTTGTTCTCTACTTTAGCCCCTGCAACATATTATTAACAGATGTTTGTTGAATGAATTGATAAATAAATGGACCATGAGCTAATTTTGTTTTTACACTTTGTTTTATACTCTTTAAATTCATACTTAGAGTAACTTTCATGTTATACTCTACCACTTAATTTTGTTTTTTAATGATGTGACAAAGTTTATTGAGATGGGTTTCATTATTATGGCTGTATCTTACTGTTCTTTTTCCTCCAGTCACTAAGATAGGAATTTTGTTGTACTATAAAATGAAGCATTCCAGGTTTTTCTTCCTAATGCTAGAAATGAATGGAAATCTAAAAGTTGTTTCCTTAGAACAGAGATGTTCATACGTCTTTTTTTTTTTTTTTTAAGATTTAATTTATTTATTTGACAGACAGAGATTACAAGTAGGCAAGAGAGACAGGCAGGGAGAGAAAGGAGGAAGCAGGCTCTCCGCAGAGCAGAGAGCCTGATGTGGGGTTCGATCCCAGGACCCTGGGATCATGTCCTGAGCCGAAAGCAGAGGCTTTAACCCTCTGAGCCACCCAGGCGCCCCGAGATGTTCATAAGTCTTATGCGTAGAGAGAATTGCCATGTATATATTACAAGGGCATTAACTAGATTAAGAAGAATTGAAAGAATCAAGTTATCTACTAAGAATCTGTTTTCAAATGTCTAGAAACTTTAAGAATGCTAGACATTTTGTAAGTTCAGTGCATAAACTGCAAAGATTTAAATTAATTATGAAAATAATTGAAATGCAAAATAAATACTTTGGTACAAAAATATGAAGAAAATGGAAAATTTGAAATGAATGTTTAATTAAATGTCCACAGAAGAAGCAGTGTTTCAGTTTCCAATTCTTTTGCTCATTTACTAGCCACATTTTTAACATTATTATTATTTTTTTAAGATTTTATTTATTTGACAGAGAGAGACACAGCGAGAGAGGGAACGCAAGCAGTGGGAGTGAGAGAGGGAGCAGCAGTTTCCCTGATGAGCAAGGAGCCCAATGCAGGTCAGGGTTCCATCCCATGACCCTGGGATCATGACCCAGCCAAAGGCAAACGCTTAAGGACTGAGCCATCCAGGTTTCCCACAGTATTACTTTCTATTAATACCTAAATAAAACAAAGACATGAGCCAATTTAACCAGGGTTTCATTCTATGGTGAATTATACAATATGATCTCTAGCATGGCACTATGTTACCAGTCACACTCCACCTAAACATACTGTCATCCCTTGCTATTAGGAGATTAAAATTTTATTTGTTTTTGCTTTTGTTAAAAGTAAAAACAGTCAAATATTCCTCAGGAATTATCCAAGAAAAATTTGAAGTGAAAAACTTGGAAAAGAGAAAACAAATCTGTAGAAGTGAGAAGTAGAGGTCAATTAAAAAGACAAATGTGGGAAAGTTGGGGGTAATGGAAATATTACATATCTTGATTGTTGTGTGAGTACATATTGTATATACATTGGCCAAAACTCAGTAACTGTATGCATTAGATGGGCGCAGTTAATTTTACATAAATTATAGTTCAATAATATTGATAGCATTAGAAAGAACTTTAGAAACCTGAGTGAGGTTAAGGGGAACACTAATTTGCTTCAAACATCCTTTTCTTCCAGTCAATTCCCTATTCAAAAGCCATCAGTGTCTCTGATCTCACATTACTCTCTGTAGCTGGCCTCAGGCCAAATTTACACAACCCTATCTACACAAACCCTTTATTCTAGAAAGCCAGCTTTTTCACTTCTCTTAGTATATACCTTCCTCATTCCTAACATTCCCCTCTTCTCCATGACCTTCCTTCACCTCTGTCTGCAATCCTCTGCACTTAACCCCTTCATCAAATTCCTTTTTCTGAAAATCTTTTCTCCCCTGAAACCTCCCTGGATCCCGAAAAGGATCTTAAACCTTATCCTTAAGATTTGATATCCATTACTTTTCCATTGTATTTATGTATATATTTATTTATTTATTTTATTGGCTTTTAATTCATGCCTCATTATCCCAACTGGACTTTCACTTCCCTGATACAGATATCTCATTTTCCTGCTATTAAATTCTTCAGTATGTCCTGCATTTTGTAGGTGCTCACTCATTATGCATTGATTGATAACCTACATGCTATACACAGCTTTACACTGCATGGTAATAAAAGATGTCAAGGAGCCAAAGACATATTGTTTCTACCTTTGCAGGTGGGGTAGGTGGGTAACTATAATTAGGAACAAAGGAGAAACATAATGAATCAATTTGATAGCAAATAATAACACAAGAAGATAAGTAGGCTTTCCTTTTCTCATATAGTTCAATGGAACAATGTGGATGAAGAATGATGGAGGAAGAGATAAAACTATTGTAATTACAGTTGCCTTCAATTTCATCATATTAATTCAGAAACCCTGGCAACTGTGCTCCACAGGAGACAGAAAATGATGGATGTGGCAAATTACCACTTCCTATACCAATGTGGGGGTATTTCTCGAATTAATTCTTATCAATAGACAAAGCAGGACCAGAAAATTAGTGTCACTGAAGTGAAACCTTTTCAATTTAATTATATCAGGTAAAACCATGAAATTGAAACTGATTATTTATAAAACACAATTTATAACTTTGAAAGGATTAGCCAGAAAAATAGTTTAAGAAAACAGATGAGTTATACATATTGAAAGATGAAAGCTATAGAAAAAAATGTATCTTGAGCATGTAAATTACTTAGAATGGCCTTTATTCTCCAAGTTTTTTCTTTTTTAATTTGGAAAAAAAAATTGCATCATCTAATTTCCAATGAGTATTTGCTAAATACCTAAAGTGTGTCAGATACTGGCGAGGTCCTGTTGTTGAGTTATGAACAAGACACAGTTCCTTTCATTAAATAAAGTTAGTGGGTGATTGAAAAGAACAAATGAAAGTTTTAATAGAAGGTGGTGTGTCCAATGATGCAAATGAGTGCAGTGATACAGGAGCAGATAGAAGAGGCTGGAGTGTAATTGGAGTCAAGAATGTCATCTCACAGTAGGTAACATATGAATGTTGTCTCCAGTAGCCAACAGAACAAAGGATGTTAGGACGGTTCTGAGAGAGGGAACAATATGTGTACAAAAATAGGGTCGTGTGATACCATATTTGCTTAAGATTTATTTGTAAGAACTATGAAACTCCTAGAAGAGAACATGGGAATAAATCTCCTTGACATGGGCCAAGGTAATGAATTTGGGGGTATAATACCTAAACCACAAACAATGAAATAAAAAATAAACAAGTGGGACTACATCAAACTAAAAAGAAACCATCAACAGAATAAAAGAAACTATCAACAAAGTGAAAAAATAAACTATGACTGGAAAAAAAATTGCAAACCATATATCTAATAAATGGTTAGTATCCAAAATATATAAAGAATTCAGGCAACTCAATAGCAAAAACCAAAGAAATAACGATTAAAAATGGGAAAAGGACCTCAACAGACATTTTTTCCAAAGATCTATGAAAGGCCAACAGGTTCATGAAAAGATGTTCGATATCATTAGTCCCTAGGGAAATGCAAATTAAAGCCACAGTAAGATGTCATCTCATGCCTGTTAAAATACCATCATCAAAAAGATAAGAGATAACAATTGCTTGTGTGGATGTGAAGAAACAGGAACCTTGTATATTGTTGGTGGGAATGCAAACTGGTGCAGCTACTGTGGAAAACAAGATGGAGATTCCGCAAAAAATTTAAAATAGTAATACCATATAATCCAGAAATTCTCTTTCTGGAAATATATCCAAAAGGAAAAAAAAAGTAACTCTAAAAGATATCTGCACCCCCACATTTATGACAGCATTACTTATAGTAGCCAAGACACAAAAACAACATAAGTACCCATCATTTGATGAATAAAGCTCTATGTGTGTATATATGATAAATAATATACACATATATACTATATATTATATATGCCATATATTATATATAATGTTATTCATAATATAATAATACACAGTGGAATATTATTCAGCCAGAAAAAATGAGGAAATCTTACCACTTGTGACAATATGGATGGACCTTGAGGGCATTGTGTAAGTGAAGTAAGTCAGCCAGTAAGAGACAAATACTGTATAATCTTACTTATCTGTGGAATCTAAACAAAACAAAAAGAAATCCCACCAAACTCATAGAAAAAGAGATCAGACTTGTGGTTACCAGAGGTGGGTGCTGGGGAAGGAGTAGTTGGAGAGGAGGGTGGTCATAAGGTACAAATTTCCAGTTACATGCTACATAAATACTTGGGATGTAATGTGCAATGTGGTGACTACAGCTAACACTGTAGACAAGTTGTTAAGAGTAAATCCTAAACATTCTCATTGCAAGGCTGTTTTTTTTTCCTTTTCTTTTCTTTTTATCCTATCTATTCAAAATGATGGAAGTTAGCTGAACCTACTGTGATCATTTCATAAAATATGTAAATTAAGCAATCATACTAAATGTCTTAAACTTGTACAATGATTCATGTCAATTATTTCTCAATAAAAGTGTGTGGCGGGCAGAATATGGTATATATGTACAATGGGCTTTACTCAGCCTTAAAAAGAGAAGGGAAGTCTGATATATATAACAAGATGGATGAATTTGTAGGATATGATGTTAAGGGAAGTAAGTCAGATACAGAAGAACTGATAATACATGAGGTATCTGAAATGGTCAAACTCAGAGGATCAGGGAGTAGAATGGTGGTTACCAGGGGCTGAGGGAAGGGTGAAACACAGATATAAAAGTTTCAGTTAATCAAAGTGAATAAGTTCTAGAAGTCGGCTGTGCAACATTGTGCCTTTAGTTAACTATACTGCTTACAAATTTGTTAAGAGGGTACGCCTCTGGGTGCCCTGATGGCTCAGTCGTCAATCCTCTGCCTTCAGCTCAGTCCCTGGTCCCAGGGTCCTGGGATCAAGCCCAACATTGGGCTCCCTGCTCAGCAGGAAGCCTGTTTCTCCCTCTCCCACTCACCCTGGTTGTGTTCCCTCTCTTGCTGCCTCTCTCTCTGTCAAATAAATAAATAAAATCTTTAAAAGAAGAAGAAGAAGAAGGAGAAGAAGAAGAAGAAGAAGGAGGAGGAGGAGGAGGAGGAGGAGGAAGAAGAAGAAGAAGAAGAAGAAGAAGAAGAAGAAGAAGAAGAAGGAGGAGGAGGAGGAGAAGGAGAAGGAGAAGAAGGAGGAGGAGAAGAAGGAGGAGGAAAAGAAGGAGGAGGAGGAGAAGGAGGAGGAGGAGAAGGAGGAGGAGGAGAAGAAAAGAAAGAAGAAGAAGAAGAAGAAGAAGAAGAAAAAGAAGGAGAAGAAGAAGAAGAAAGTGGAAAAGGAAGGAGGAGGAGAAGGAGGAGGAGGAGGAGAAGAAGAAGAAGAAGAAGAAGAAGAAGAAGAAGAAGAAGAAGAAGAAGAAGAAGAAGAAGAAGAAGAAGAAGAAGAAGAAGAAGGAGAAGAAGAAGAAGAAGTTGGTTAAGTCCCCTGGCTATGTTCTTACCCTGGCTTAAAAAGAAAAATTATGGGAAAAATGTTAGAGGAAAAAAATAATGTGCCTAAAGTCATACAGCTATTAAATGGCAATTCTGAAGCATGCACACAAACACACACATACACTAGTTAATTTGTAAGCCTCTATTGATTCCTGTTGTAAACAGAGCTAAGCTATTTTGGCTGGTCAAAATCAGTAAGTCCTCTTATGTGATTATGGATAGTCAGTGTTTTGGAGAGTAAGGAGGGACCTATGTGTCTTTTGACCAGGTAGGATCGTCAAGTGAATGTAATTCTTGGTCCACGTTTTGTTACACAGATAATTATTTATTATCCTCAAGAACAAAACTGGCTACTTTTGGAAGCTAAGCTTTGTGCAATTCCTACTAATGTTTTTCATTCAATGACAAGTACTTACATGAAAAATTCACTCCAATTCAAATGCAGTGATATCCTGATGGAAGAATCAGCCAAGTTTATAGATAAATCAGGCTCAGAATTTTCCACTAAATGAAGTGGTTCATTATCAAGTAGACGTCTATATTTATGGTGTTGCTCCAAAGGTATTCAGTTTGTAAGTTTACCTGTATCTCATTTGCACTTAACAACAGAAAAGTTTGTCTAAATCTTTAGCTAATCTTGTGTCTTCAATATTTGTCATTTTAAAAAGTAAATTTAATTCTAAACCCAAATTATACAAATTTTGTACCTTCTTGTGCAAATTTAGATAATGGCTTGGAAATTTTCCACAGGTGTCTTAGGAAGGTGAATTGTTAAATAAGATACTTCAAATATTAAGTAACTGCCCATGGGTTCAGATTAAAATTAACTTACATACATACACACTCTCCTGATCCTACAGAATTATATTAAGATAAATAATAGAGAAGATGGCAGAGAAGTAGCAGGCTGAGACAACATCAGGTAGCAGGAGATCAGCTAGATAGCTTATCAAACCATTGCAAACACCTACAAATCCAACGGGAGACCGAAGAGAAGAAGAACAGCAATTCCAGAAACAGAAAATTGACCAATTTCTGAAAGGTAGGACAGGCAGAGAAGTGAATCCAAAGCCATGGGAAGATAGACCGTGGTGGGAGGGGCTGGCTCCCAGCAAGCGGCGGAGCAACAGAGCACAAAATCAGGACTTTTAAAAGTCTGCTCCACTGAGGGACATCCCTCCAGAGGCTAAACCGGGGTAAAGTCCACCCAGTATCAGCATGGCCCCAGGTCCCGCAGGGTCACAGAAGTATTGGGGGTGTCTGAATGTCTCAGAGCTTGCAGGTATTAGAGAGGGGAAGCCGGCTAGAAAGACAGAGCTGAGGGCTACCTGGCAGAGACAGCTTGGGGTTACCTTGAACCAGTCGCAGGCTGGGTGAGCTCGGAGCGCAGCCGGAGGCCAGGGAGATGGGAGTGATTTGGCGCTTTTCTCTGAGGGTGCGCTGAGGAGTGGGGCCCTGAGCTCTTGGCTCATCTGGGCCGGATATTGGGAGGTCGCCATTTTCATTCCCATCCTCCTGAACTCTATGGAAACCTTTCAGGGAACAAAAGCTCCCGAAAGGGAAACCGAGCAGATTACTTAGCCGGGCCCCTGGTAAGGGCAGTGCAATTCCGCCTCAGGCAAAGAAACTTGAGAATCACTACAACAGGCCCCTCACCCAGAAGATCAACAAGAAATCCAGCCAAGACCAAGTTCACTTAACAAGGAGAGCAGGGGAATTCCAAAGGAGGAGAAAGCAAAGCGTGGAATTCATGGCTTTCTCCCCATGATTCTTTAGTCTTGCAGTTAATTTAATTTTTTCTTTAATTTCACTTTTTTTTCTTCTGCTAAAATTTTTTTTAACTTTTACCCTTTTCTTTTTTAACGTTTTTTAACTAGTTTATTTTAACAATACCTTTCAAAAAAAATAATAATCTTTTTTGAACCTTCATTATTATAGTCATATTTTATCCTTCATTGTATTTAACTTTTTTTTTCATAGTATTTAACTTTATTTTTTGTATACACATAGGGTTTTTTCCTTCTAAAAAAATTGGGGTACAACTTCCTCTAGTAGATCAAAATATACCGTAAATCTAGCTCCGGGCTTGATCTAGTCTCCAGCCTGAGCAAATTTTCTCCAATTTCTTTTTCTTTATTCCCCAACCAACTTTATTTACTCCTCTTTTTAGAAATTAAAAAAAAATTTTTTTTCATCTTTATAGGCATATTCCATCCCTTCATTGTGTTTACCCTTATATAAGTTTTTCATTCCTTAAAATTTTGGAGGTAGTTTTTTCTAATAAACCAAAATACCCCAAAATTAAGTGGGTGACCCTGTTCCAGTCACCAGTCTAATATATATATATATTTTTTTTCTTTTTTATATTTTTCTTTATTTTTAAAAAAAATTTTTTTTGAACTTCTTTTTATCCCCTTTCTCCCCCCAATGATTTGGGGTCTCTTCTGATTTGGTTAAAGCACATGTTCCTGGGGTCTTTGCCACCCTACTAGTATTTTATTTGCTCCTTCATATACTCTTATCTGGAAAAAATGACAAGGTGGAAAAACTCACCACAAAAAAAAGAACAAGAGGCAGTACTGAAGGCTAGGGACCTAATCAATACAGACATTGGTAATATGTCAGATCTAGAGTTCAGAATGACGATTCTCAACGTTCTAGCTGGGCTCGAAAAAGGCATGGAAGATATTAGAGAAACCCTCTCTGGAGATATAAAAGTCCTTTCTGGAGAAATAAAAAAACTAAAATCCAACCAAGTTGAAATTAAAAAAGCTATTAATGAGGTGCAATAAAAATGGAGTCTCTTACTGCTAGGATAAATGAGGCAGAAGAAAGAATTAGTGATATAGAAGACCAAATGACAGAGAATAAAGAAGCTGAGCAAAAGAGGGACAAACAGCTACTGGACCACAAGGGGAGAATTCAAGAGATAAGTGACACCATAAGATGAAACAACATTAGAATAATTGGGATTCCAGAAGAAGAAGAAAGAGAGAGGGGAGCAGAAGGTATATTGGAGAGAATTATTGTAGAGAATTTCCCTAATATGGCAAAGGGAACA
>PISX010020986.1:0-34606 GCA_004024625.1 Mellivora capensis | reverse complement strand
GTGGTGGCATCCAGAACCCTCCATGGGCCTCAGCTCAGCCAAGGGCACAGGCCCCATCTTGTCTGTGGTGGAAACAGGTCTGTGGGCTCTGCCAGGTGGCTTTCCCCAAGCAAGCTGAGCCACACACAGAGCTCCTTCCAGGAAGCTACCTGGGATGGGATATGTCACTCAGACACTCCCCACTGCCCCTCCATGGCTCAGGATGGGGGGAAGCTCACCCCGCAAGGACCTGAAGATGGGGGTGGGAGGGAGCCCCCTCTCGAGCTCCCAAGGGCCAGACCAGCCCCCACAAGGAGGAGGCTGGACCTTGAGCCTCCCAAGCGTCTGCAGGTGGGCCTGGGTTTGTCAGGGCGGCCGTGTGCTGCTGGGGGCGACAGAAGGTTTGTGTTCGAGACTGTGTCACTGTGTTATGTGTTCTGCAGAGGGATCCAGGTGATTGTCCTAGGTAAGTCTCCCCCATTCTCTCTTTCGTGACCAGAGTCAAATTTGGGGGCATTTTTCTCTCCTTTCTGTCCTGACTCTGACTGAGGTCTGAATTGCTCTGGCATTCTGGAAAGTTCACTTTTTGTCTGGCCATCTCACCCCCTGTAGCCTATTCCTACTCTGCAGCACTTGGTGGGGACAGGATGGGCCAGTTCCTATGACCCCTTCCTGCCCTCCTCGCTGGGACTCAGATCTGCTTCTCCAGTTGACCATCCCCTCTGGCCTCTGGGATAGAAGGAATCTTCAGTTTTCCTTATGCGGTAGTTTCATTCTTACCCAGAATAGCCAAGAGAATATTCCAGAATAGAAGACAGGCCAGCAGGACAGGACAGCCCACCCTCTGCTCCTTCCCTATGTTTACCATTCTTGTGTGGACCATGTCCCACCCCGAGCGGTCTCTGGTCTCCCGTCTCCGGGCTAATGGCTAAGCTCCACCCTGGAATCCTGGGGTCTCACTGGCTGGGAATGGAGGAGAGCCTGAAAGACAGACACCATCTTAAAGACAGAAGGACCAAGCTGGACAGACAGAAACCCTGCATGAGGGGCGCCTGGGTGGCTCAGTGGGTTAAAGCCTCTGCCTACGGCTCAGGTCATGGTCACAGGGTCCTGAGATCGAGCCCCACATCGGGCTCTCTGCTCAGAAGGGAGCCTGCTTCCCTTCCTCTCTCTCTGCCTGCCTCTCTGCCTACTTGTGATCTCTGTCAAATAAATAAATAAAATCTTAAAAAAAAAAAAAAAAAGAAACCCTGCATGAAGACACTAGGGAGAGTTACCTAGGGGAGAGCTCAGGCAGACCAATGCTGGAGGACGGATGGATTTCTCAAGGAGCTCTAAGGTCTCAAGGTTCATGCAAGCCAGGAACAGGGAAGCTCAGGTGTGGGATGAGGACAGGTGAACTTGCAGAGGGACCAAGACCAAAGAGAGGGTGCCAGGGCTCCCCCAACTGAGGCATTGGGATGCTCCCGACAGGCCTGGGGGGCTCTTGCCAGGTCTCACACCTGTCATCCCCAGCTCTGTTCCGGGCACCCAATCAGGTCTCAATAAAATATCCTTCTGTCGATCAGAAATCATGCTCTCTGCTAATTTCTTTGGGTCTCATATTTGCTTAGCAGCCTCTCCAGGATTCCCAGGGTGATGCATGAGATTGAGGTAGGAAAATAGACCAAGAGGAGCGGCCCATACTCTCCTTGGGACATCTCCCGGGACATGAGGAGTCTGGTCACTAGAACCTCAGTCTCTCTGTCCTCTCCTTCCACCATCCCTCCTCCAGCCCAGAACCATGCCCATTCCCAGCTATCTCTCTGGTTGGAGGGGCCATGGCTGTGACCTCCAGATAAGCTTTCCCTCCCTGACCTTGTGGGGACCCTCTACACCCTGGTGTCCTCTCTTTCCTCAGACTGGAAACCCTGCTCTGATCTGGGCCCCCTCTGCTCCTGGCCTTTGTCCCCCCATGCCCTCCTCCCCCCACCCTACCCAGCTCTGCTTCTGTCCACTTCACCCCTTCCCTGTCGCTCCCTCAGGCTGGACCACCCATAGGGTCCAGGACACTCCAGTAGCTCGGCTTCACAGGCTCTTGAATCTGGGGGCCACTTGGATTCCTCACCAGATGGCAGGTTCAGAGATGTAAGAGGAATAGGAGGAAGCCAGGAAGAAAGTGTTGCACATAAGGCCTGCTGGGAGGTTTGGGCATCTGCAAAAGCTCTGAGCTCCCCAGGAACCAGTGTGAGGAGGGAAATAGGTGTCCCACAGTTTCTCTGAGAAAGACACCCTGCTGGAGGGAAACCGGTGTCTCAATGCCAAGGCCAGTTTCTTGTACCATAATAAAAAGTGGGAACCTGTTTCAACCGAGGCCTCCCCAGGGATGGTACTCAGGCTCAGACACACACACAGATAACCATCCAGCAGCCTCCGGATACAGCAATGACCTTGAGGATGATTCTGCTGCCTCTGCATGGGGAGCCCCCTGTGTTCCTGTCTCCATTACCACCAGGTCACCATAGTCCGGTAGGGTGGGGGTGGTTACCTAGTTACAGTCCCCTGATTTGGCCCAGTGCATCCCCACCAGGCAAGCTCCTGCACCTGGATCCAGAATGGACCCCCTGGCGCCAAGTCCCAGCGGCCCACAAGCACTGCAGGCCCAGCCCACACCCACTCTGCCTGATGGCCCCTTGGATACTCTGGGGCCTATGAGCCACTCCCCACTTGTGCCCCAGCTCTGCCAAAGAAAGATGGGGTACTATTCCAGGTGTGAGGCTCAGAACATCACCCACCATCTTCTGGGGACCAGGGGAGGCATCACTTATTCAGAATTCTCTCCATTCAACCCTGGAAGTCACTGGGGAAAGCAGGGTCCATCTGGGAATGTTGTGGGTGGTGCTGTGGCATCCGGAAGCCTGTGGTTCCAGCCACTCTCAGACAGGAGGGGTGGTGAGTAGACCTGGCCCCAGCACCCACAGCCCTTCTTGCTGGGCCCACCTCTGTACTCTGGAGGGCTAAAGGGGGGTGAGCCAGGCATGTCACCACTCAGTGATGGCCACACTAAGTGTCCTGGGTAAGTTGCTCCCTTGGCTCCTTGAGTCCATTCCCTGTGGCTGCTGTCACAAATCACCACAATCTTAGCTCCTGAAAACAACACACACTTATCTTACAGATCTGGAGGTCAGAAGTCTGAAATAGGTCCCAAAGGCAGAAATCAAGGTATCACTGGGCCACTCCTGGGGGCTCCAGGGGAGAATCCGTGACCATATTCCTGGGCTTGTGACACCCCCTTCCCTCTTGCCAAAGCTGCAGTGGTATCTTCAGGTCCCTCCCTTTCTCTCTAACCTCTGCTTCCACAGCCACAACTCCTCTCTCTGACTCTCTGCCTCCCTCTTCCTTTGGAAAGACTCTACCTGGGACAACCCACGTAATCCAGGATCAACTCCCCACCACAAGGTCCTTAATTCCAGCACATCTGCAAAACCCTTGCCAGGTAAAAGACTATGTTCTGGGGGCTAACAGGGGGACACCTTTGGGGGCCTTATTCAGCTGACTATAACTCCATTGCCCCATTCTCTGGACGTCTGGGAACTTTCTCCCATAGTCCTTTCCCTCCCTGCATCCCGCTCAGTCTGGGCCACTCCTGGGGCTGCTTCAGCCCAGGCTCTGGTCTCCTTCAGGCCCTTCTCCTCCTGGGGTCACAGGAAAAGGACTTTGATATTAGCTACGGCTTTGGGGCATTCTTTCCAGGTGGTCCCCAGTTAAATGCTCTCTAGGCCTTACCTATCACTGTCTTCTGCCCTTGGAGGAAGAGCCTATTATACTCCTTGTCCTAAGGATGGAGACTGAGTGAATTGCCCAAGGTCACAGAGCAGGGAGTGAACCTGGACACCCCATTACTACCTACTCCAGATCTCAGCTCCTGACCCCAGGTCACAGGCCACTGTCAGCTCCCTGCCCACCTCAGCCAGGCCCTCCTGATTTGTCCAGCCACCTTCCTGTAGAGCTCTGAGCCCCTCTGAACTCAGGTCCCTGTCCTGGGACCCATGGCCTCAGGGGAGAGTTATGGGGGTCAACGAGGGACCAAGGGAAACAGAGCCTGAGTCAGAGTGTCGGAGTCCTCACGCCCCTTCACCTTCCTCTGTGTCAAAAATCAGGGTCAGGGCTCTTGGGGGAGGAGCCAAGAGAGGGTCCCCTCCCCCTGGAGTCCCCACCTCAGTCTCAGTTCTGGGAGGTGAGGGTCACAGCAAGGCTCATGTTGGTTGCCCTAGCACCAAAAGCATCAGTCCTTCGCAGTTGGCTTCTCCAGCTCAGTCCCCCAATTCCCTTGTCCCAGCTGCTGCCCATCAGGATCTGTAACACCTTCAGTCAGGGGATAATCTCCTGAGGGAAAAACACACAAAATTCCTAGTATGGGGCTCCAGGGGAAGGGGGTCCGTCCGGTGCCAACCAGAGTGACTGCTTCAGGGCAAGCTGTCAAAAGGCCCCATTGACTCAAGTGGCATATTCTCCAGGTAGGAGGCCAGGACAGAACACACCCTGACAGGTGAGGTCACTGGGCTGCTTTTCCACTCTGTTCTTGACCCCCACCCTCACCCCAGTCCACTTTGACCCCTGCCCTTTCCTGCTGAGGACCTTCCGGAGCTCCCATTTCCTCCAGGATTGCGTCTGCTGCCCTGAGATATCCCCACAGCTCCAGGGGAAGGTGCAGAAGGGCGTCCAGCAGAGGAGACGGGACTTCTAGAACCTTCAGACCCCAGGATGGACAGACACCCTGTGGGGAAGTACAGGGCTGGGTGGCAATGGGAGGAGCCGAGCGTGGTGCTTTGCCCTGTGGGACCCACCTCCCAAAAACTCTCCCACCCAACCCTCAATGAAATGTTAGTGACACTCTTCCCTGAGGTCACTGCAATTGCATGTCACTCCAGTCCCCTCCCCCTGGCCCTGCCCAGTCTGGCTGCAGCACTGATGGCCAGTAGTCAGGGCTGCCTCGGGCCCCCTAGCTCCATCTCCATCAGCGAGCTGTCTCTTGGGCCCAGCACCAGCTCTCAGGCCTCCATATGTGAGGAGCCACTGTCTCTGCCAATGGCCATGACAGGACCACAGACATGATTCCAGGGGGAAGAAGTAAGCCAGAAGTAATGAAATGCCTGGACTCAGAGATAGCCCATCTCTGATCCAACAGACTCTTGAGGATTCTATTTCCCAATCAGAAATTAACGGGGCTTCTGTGGGTGAACCCATCCTCTAACAGATTGTGTGGGAAAGCCCCCCTAAAGCTGGGTCACCGGGCACTCCATCAGGGCCTCTAACCTCTGACCTCCCGCAGTTATTGGGCACCCCCAGGAACTTCCAAGGCACTTGGTCACTCCAGAGCAGACTATCTGGAGCCCCAGTCTGCCCCTCAAATACCCCACCCCCATGCATGCTCTGATCCTCCAGGATGGCACAGCCGGGCCAATCCACCTGCCCGTCACCTTCTCCTGTCCCCCTGGCCATAAACCTACTCTTTCTCCCACCCCCACAACACATCTTGGATGCCACTTTCTGTCCTGTTGCTACCTACCTCTCCCCTGCCCCCACCTCCAGGGATCCATGTACCCCTTGACCCTGTCTCAAAACCAGGGTCTACTGTCACCCCCACCTGTCCCCTGCATTTGCCAGGGCACCAATGGCCCTCAAGTGCCCTGATCCAAGGGTCTTCTCACCATCCTCCTCTCTGCCAAACTTCTGGGCAGACTTGAGGACTGCACACCATTCTTACCGTCTTGAAATCCTCAGGCCCCCAAGGCCCATCTCATGAGTCCTCCTTTCTATCTTCCATCCTCTTCCACCCGCTTTGTTCTGCTGTCACCCATCAGGGCCACGGGGAGCTGGCCCCTGCGGCTACTCTTTCTTTCTCTCTGTAAGCCATGAAATGGATCTAAAAAGGTCTCGTTTTTTTACTGACCCAATCTCCCAGCCTGGCCTTGGGGTCAACCACCCAACCGGACTGCTGGCCTCACTCTGGACGGTGGTGGTCTGCTCCAGCAGAGTGATGGGGGACTCAGAGATGCGGGATGCCCCAAGGTGGGGGCTGTACCTCCCTTCGTCCCACAAACCCTTGACCAGATGCCAGGCTAATGTCACTGGGGCTCCCCATAACTGCTGCCCTATGTTGGGACTGTCCCCCCCCCCGAGGTGTTAGCCCACTGGCCATATGGACGGTGACCCCCTGGCTGAGCGCTGCTTCTGGGGAAGCTCGGCACTGATGTCTGACATGTGTGACCTGTGTAATTCCCAGACCACCCCCCAGGCAGGTGCTAATGCCCCCCCGCAAACACACCTTAAGGTTGAGGAGGCAAACGTTCCCAGAGCTGGTCACGGTCACACAGATGGAAGATACCCAGGCCTCCTGACCCAAGGTCACCATACCTCCCCCCACCCCATGCCAGACAGGAAGCTGTGCCTGCCTGGGTCCTGCGAATATCCAAGGATCCCCAGCCTGAAGCCACTGTGTCTTGTGAGGAGGCCATGCCTACATCAGACCAGGAAAAGGTGCTAAGCATATAGAACCCCACAACCTCCAGAAATCAGAGGCATCCTGAAGGCTCTGTGGGACCTGAATTCTTCGTTCTACATTGACTCAGGGTGGGTAGGAAGCGGGCAGGAGGGGAGTCATGGGAGGACTCTCTGAATCCAGAAAGCAAAGCAGGGGCAAGTGCTATGTACCCATTTCACAGATAAGAGAACTGAGGCTCTGGTGGTGGATGGGCAGGGGCACTGCCAGGGTCACATGGCTGGCTGCTGCTGACCTGCTCCCCAGGATCTTTGCACAGGAGCTCAGCCCAATATGATATGTCATTCATTCATTCACACCCTCCTTCATTCAACAGTCCCTCAGTGAGCACTGCTGTGGGCCAGGGCTGAGTGCAAGGCACCAGGACCCTGTGCCCAGGAAGAGCTCATATGCTGGGGGAAACAGCTATGTAGACTGCCACTGACCCCCACCCTCATCCCTGACCCCCCACATCAGCTCCCAGCCCAGGGAGCATCTGATGCAACAGATTCTGCTCACTTAAGACTGAACCAACAGAAACATCAGCAGGATGCCATCACAGTCCCTCATGGACCCTTGACATCCCTGTTAGGACTGTCATAGCCCATTTCACTTAAGGTCACTGAGCATGAGGGTTGCACTGGGGCTGCCCTGCCCAGGTAAGAGCAGGGTCATCCCTCCCTGGAAGGAGTGATGGCCCTGTGGCCTCAGGCAGGCAAGTCCACGCAGGATGGAAAAGAGGGACAGGTCCCAGCAGGGGGCTTGACCTGGGCCTGCCTGCCTAGCTATAGGACCCAGGGCAGCCCCCTCCCTTGGGGCTTCCTTCCTGCTGGAGGCCTGGGCTGAAGGACAGGACTGGGACTGAGTCAGATGGGGGAGGGAGGCTGTGACTTCCTTCTCAGCCCAAAAGCCAGAGCCCAGAATAGCCTCAGGCTGGGGAGGGCAGAGGGACCTGGGGGGTTGGGGGAAGAGAGGTGTCAGCTCTGGGCCCTGGGGTAGGGTAGGAGAGGAAGATGACTGCAGAGGGCCCTGGGGGAGGGGAGGGAGAAGAAAGAGGGGTGTCAGCTCTGGGCCCTGGGGGAGGGTAAGAGAGGGAGGTGACAACTGAGGGCCCTAGGGGACGGTCAGAGAGGGAGGTGACTGCTGAGGGCTCTGGGGGAGGGGAGGGAGGAGAAGGAGAGGTATCAGATCTGGGCCCTGGGGAAGGGGGAGGAGAGGTGACTGCTCAGAGTATGGGGAAAGCCCAGGGCTCCTGCTGAGCTGAGCTAAGTGACTCACCCATCCGCCCAGCCCCCCTCCGAGCCTGCAGAGGCACCAAGATACTGCTGCCCAGCCAAGCCTGGGTAGGAGGACACCCTCTTCCTCCACCCCCCAGTATTCACTGAGTCCAGCAGCAGTGGGAATAGGGTGTGACCCCAGCCTGTGTTTTACGGAGACATAGACACTACCAAGAAACCCTCATTTCCCAACACAAGATCCAAACCTGGGTTTCCAGGCACCTAGAAAATACAGTTTCAAGGGGCATCAAACAGTCAGGTCCCCCACTGGAAAGCCCATTGGCTTAGTGACACATGACATAGCACAGTGACAGTCCACATCTCAGAGTGGGCTCCCCTTCACCCTCCCTCTCTTCCCACATAGCAGTGTCCTCTCCAGGGCCTCTGTGCCCTCCCACCCCCCACCCCTGTTCTGCATCATCCTGTGTGATCCCACGTCTAACCTCCCCCATGTGGCTCCTGAACAGCTCATGCGGGAGGAACAGTAGCCCTGGCCGCACACATGGGAATGTCTCAAACCAGCATCTGCAGAGCTGGCCAGGTCTTTCCCAAACACACTGCTGGGCAACGTCCCCAGAGGCATCTTGCACACGACCCCTTTGTGAGGCCTCGCTCCCTCTAGAGTGATCTGGGGGAACCTCTGCTCCCATTCAGACACCTTGAGCAATTGCCGATGACCACAAATGTCATGGAAGGTAAGGGCCAGTTTTTCTAAAAAGCTAGTTGATCACTTGGGGTTATAGCAAACCTTATTTGGCCAGGAACCCCATAAGCGACAGTCACCCCCAAGAACCCCATAAGGGACATTCACCCCCAAGAACCCCATAAGGTACAGTCACCCCCAAGAACAGAACACCTGTGCCTAGTGAGGGGTGGGGTAGTGCAGGGGTCCCGCATCCTGGATTTCCCTGGACATTCCCAGTTCAGGCCTGTGTTCCGATGTGATTATTAATAGCAACCCTTCCACTTGCAGAAATGTCCCAGTTTGGATGATAAATTTTGATTATCTGAGCTCATAGCTGTTTGCTGAACGACTGAATGATGCTCCTTATAATGAGTTAAAATGGGGGGGGACAAGGCCAGCTCCAGGCCCCAAAGTCAGCTGTGAGACACACCCCCAGCCCGGCACTGTCCAGGGCTCTGTGAGCCAGCCTTGACAGGGGCACCACGATGGGACCAGGATGACCTCACCAGGGGCCACAGCCAGTGGTCACCATGGGGTTCCTGGTCTCTGTGGGCCCCACCCAGAGCCCCTGGGTGTGAGCTCACACCAGCCCAGGCAGTGAGAGACCTGGAATCCAGGAGAAATGTCTTGGGAAACCAGAACAAGGACAAGGGACAGGGCTGGGTGGCTTCTGTGGCCAGCGTCACAGAGCCGGGGTCATCAGACGCCCCTGTGTCCACACTGGGGACAGAGTAGCTGATGGTCAGCATGACCCACTGGGGCAACCCCCCCCCCCTTGTAGTCACACCCTCTTCCTGCAGCCACATGAGCACCCTTGACTTGCTCAAGGTGGACCTGGGACACCCCAGGTCCCTCCTGCTCCTCAGCTTCCAGCCCAGGGGCATCTGATCTCAGGGTTAATGGACACTGAGGGTCTACCGAGCAGCCAATGTGCCCAGTGCTTTGTGGTCCGGAGACTGGACCAGCCATGTGTCTTCACTAGGTGCCCATCCTTCCTGGGGAGATGTAGGCTCTCCTGACCATCCTGGGAGGACAGAGGAAGCTGTGGCCAGACCAGGCCTCATTCTAAGCAGAGGACAGAAAGACTGCCATGGGCCAATCAGTAGAGTGCAGCTCTCTGAGGGAAGAAGTGCTGGTCCTGGGGCCGCAGGGCAGAGCAGGCTGGAGAAGGTGGGACCCCAGACCATCTGGGAGGCCCCATCCTCAAGGGCTCCTAGTCAGACAGGGGTTCCAACTCAGTTCTCATGTGGACCGAGGCCCAGCACAGATGAGGCTTCAGTGTAGACATGACCCAGAGCAAATTCACCTGCTCAACATCTCTTCCCTGAGCACCTACTATGTGCGTGCCCGCAGCAGGGACAAGGCAGGCGCGGCCCTGCTCAGAGCACTCACGTTTGGGGGAGATGGAAGCAAGCCTAACAGGTACATGAACGGTGTGGCCCAGGAGACAGGGTTTGTGCCTTGGAGAAAATAAAGTGGGGTGAAAGAAGCCAGGCGGCAATCGGCTGGGGTCTCCCAACCATGCAGCTGGAAGAGGCCAGGGGCTAGGAGGATCCCTGACTGGGGCCCGGGTCCCTACAGTTAGAATTAGCTGCTTGGGGCCTCAGTTTCCCTTCTGTCCAGCCTGGTTGACAATAATGGAACCTTACCCCCTGAGGGAGGGGTTTGACAATCATGGAAAATGGGTGTGTTTTGTTTGTCTCTGTGGTTGATTATCGTTATCACTGGGCTGTTCCAACTCCAGCCAGCCTCAGGCCAGCACCCAGGCCCGCAGTTGGTCTCCCCACAGGCCTGGCACCTTCACCCCAGTGCAGCTGGCCTGGTGAAACCAAGAGTCCCCGATCCCCAAAATAGCTGGGGAAACCCAGACTGGCCCCAGTCCCAGTAGCAGGTGCCTCTACCTCTCCAGAGGGGACAGGGGTTCCAGCTCCAGAAGATTCCACAAGCCCAGCTGGAGAAGGGCTGTACATCCCAGTATCAAGGCCACCAAAGCCCCTGTGCCCAGGCCTGAGGTGGGCAAGTTTTGAGATCACAGTAAACAGTCAAGATAAGTATTCTGTTCTAGAATACTGTGTTCATGTCAATCCTGCCCCCTCTTGGGATGCCCCATGAACCTTCTTAGGTGCCATGCATGGAGCTGCCTCTAACCATGGGACACAGGCAGACACTTGTCACTCAGAGGGGGCCTGAGTAGGCCTGGCTGGTCAGGGCTGGATGTGGGACACTGGGTCACACCTCACCTGCTGCTCCCAGACCTGGGACTCTAGGGATTGGGCCAAGTACAGGGAAGTGGAGACATAGACCCTCACGATTGCTGTCCTGGGAGCCCCGAGTCTGGGTAGCCTGGAAGCACAGCTGCCCCTCAAGAGAACTCATGGGGTCCTTCCTCAGAAGTCAGGACCTCAGATTGGTCAGTCACTCATCTGTCGGTCCACATAGATTTGTTCATCTGTCCATCCATTCATCATCAATCCACCCATCCATCCACAAAGGCTTTCTGGAGCCTGGCCTGTGAGGGGTTCTCAGCTTCCCATGTCCCAAGAAGGGTGGGACTGGTCTAGCCAAGATCAAAGTGAGACCTGGAGTGTACTTGCTTCATCTTTGGAAGAGAGGCTTCAGGTACGATTCACTGCCTAATCCGGCCCTGTACTGGAAGCTAGGGCTAGATGCTAAGGGCAAATGTGGGCCAGCATGGTAAGGCCTAATGGCCCCCTGTCTAGTGGGTAACCAAACTCCCCAAGCTCCCTGCCACCCCCATTATAGACCTTCTTGATCTACCCTCCAGGCTGACCTCCCCTATTCTCCTCTTACCCCTGCCCCATCCTTCCATAATCAAAGAGGCTCCCAAGACATTCCAGGGCTCTGAGGTCTTGGTGGGAGTGGGGGATGGGAACCCAGTACCCAGCACAGTTATGCCCAAAGATGATAAATCCATTCCACCAGCTCATTCTGGTGGGGGGCACCACCAGTAACTCCCTCAGCCCGGGGAAGCCAGGAGCCAGGCCTACTGGCCTCAGCCATAACACCATGTCGCCTGACACATGAGATGTGAAGTGTCCCATGGGCAGGCCCAGGGCAAGTGCCCCTGCTAATGACATCAGGGGAGTGTGGCCCTCACTCCAGCCATGGCCAATCAGCTCATCAACCACTGTTCACTCACATCACCCCTCACCTGCCCCACAACAGACACATACATGCCTGACCCTGGTCAGGTCCTGGAGGTGAAGCTAGGACATTGGACACTCATCCCTGCCCAACCTAGAGCTCACAGTGCAGATGAGACTCTCCTCCCCTACAAACATTAGTAGAGAAGACAGGGAGTAGGGGATTCTGGGGGTCATGCACAGTAAGCAAATGTGGTCTGGTGGCAGCAACAACTTCTGTAACCTCAAAACAGGGCCTGGGAGCTGGACCCCCAGGGCTGGAAGGACAGAGGTAGGGAGAGCATCCTGGGGGGGGCAGCATGAGCAAAAGTGCAGAGGGGAAGAGTAGCACCCCTCAGCTGGTGCTCTCCAGTTCTACTGAAGCCCCCTGACCCCTCCACCTTGAAGACCCCAACCTCCTGTCTCCCATGCCACCTGGACTGCCATCCTGTTCACCACCCAGAAAGCCCTTGGATTCTGTGCCACATGGCTGGGTCCTGCCCTGGGGAGGAAGGAGAATCAGACAGTGACCACTGGGCAGAGAAGGGACGCTCCAAGGATGCTGGGAAGCAGGACAGGGCAGGGTCCCAGGGGCATACGGGAGTTCTCTGGGGTGGAGGAGTGTCAGTGCCTTAGGCCAGGGACAGACGGGGCAAGAGACAGAACACACATGCTGAGCCAGCCAGTGGGCTGGAGTGTCCAGAGTCCCGGATCCTAGCGGAAGGGCAAGGGCAGAGCCCTGAAGGCCTCAGTACTGACTAGAGCTTTGGTTGCAAAAGCAACTGATCCCTAAGACCCTAGTGAGTGGCTTATTGTCCCTATAGCACTTATGAAACATGGGGCACATGGTATTCAGCTGAGCCCCTCAGGGATTCTGTGAGGCTGACAGCCAGGATCATCGTCCCACTTCACCAGAAGGGAAACTGAGGCTCAAAAGGGTTAATATCCCAGAGTGAGACGGAGCAGCTCCTGTGACTCCCAGCCTGGGGCCTCCCATCTGATGGATGGGGAGACTGAGGCCAGCAGAGGACAGGGCCTGCCTGAGCTCACACAGGGGTGCTCTGTGTGGAGAGCTGCCCTCTGCCAGGCACCAGACATGCTCACATGCGGTGACCTCCCTCTATCACTCTGCAGCCCCAACTCCCTCTCAGGGGTGCAGAAAGGAGGCCTAAGTGTAGATGTCAGGCTGAGCCAGGAGTGCAGACCCCAGTGAGAGTCCCTCTACCCCATGGCTGAGAGGAGGGAGGACCAGCAGGCAAAAGGCCTCTGGGAAACTCTGGGTAGAAGCCCAGGCCCCAGGGTCAGGCAGGCAGGGGTCCCCACCCACAGACAAGCTTTCTCCACCCTTGACCTAGGGTGATTTGCGTCCCCTCTGTGGGCCTCAGTTTCCTCGTCTGTACAAGGGGGGAGATAACTCACCTCTCCCCCACAGGGGGGTGTGGGATTCAAGACGATGCCTGTGACTTGCCTGACCAAGGGTGACCCTCAGCAACCACCAGCTATTGCTGTCATCTCCTGGGCTCTTGCCCAGGGGACACCTTTGACATGCTGTGTGACCTTGGGCATTTCCCTTCCCCTTGCTGGGCCCCAACCTTCCTTTCTGCTCAAGGAGAGCTGGGTGAGGAGCCCCAAGGATCAGAAACTGGGAGAAAACTAGGATTTCTGGGTGCAGGGTTTGCTCAGGGAGGCCCTGGATCTACAGGGGCAGCAAAGCCCAGAGTGGGAGCTTGGTGGGGGAGGAGAGTCAGGCAAGTGGCTGCCTTGCCTACAGCTGGCCACCCCTGGGAACCCCCAAGCTAAAGTTAACCCCGCGTTGGCTGAAACCAGAACTCCAAGTAACCAAAAGAGAGAAGTAAGGGGAAGAGAAACCTAGCTTGTAGCCAGCAGGGCGTGGGATGTGCGACAAACAGGGCCAGGTGTGGCTGGGGACTAGGACAGGGGCAGTTTCAGGGCTGTAACCGGATGTTTGTGCAGCTCGCAGGTGGGGGTGGCAGAGCCCTCCCCAACCCAGTCCCCTTCAAGCCCTGGCCAGGTCGTGGTGCTGCCCCCTGGCTGCCTCCTTGAGCTCTACCTTGAGTCCTGGAATCCTGGAGTGCCAGGCCTCAAGGGATCTCAGAACCCCCCAGTGGTGGTCCTCCACTGCCAGTAGGGCCCCAAGGAAGGGAGGAAGGGATGACCAGGGTCACAAAGGGAATCAGCACACAAGGAGGGCCGGAGCTCTGAACTCCAGTCCCAGGTCCTCCCAGCAGCAGAATGAACAGGTGAGTGGACCAGTGGGTGAACACAAGCATTCTGACTTTCTAAGACCCCATGATTCCAAGGGGACTCAGGGAGACACAGTCCAGCCTTTCTGGAGGAAATACATCCCCTGTGTCCATGGCCTGTTAAAGCACTTCCATTTGATCCCAGAGACCTGCTGGTAGGAAATCATCACCAGGACGGTGCACCCGTGGTGGGTTTCTAACAGTCCTATGTTCAGACAGCCTAATGTTCACGCTCCGATAAGTGCAATGGGCCACTTCCACAGTGGGGGACAATGTGACAGGCTGAAGATAAGAAAAGGTCTCATCTGAGCCCATCCTTGTGAAAAGGACATGACTGTATGCAGAGAAAATCTGGAGGCATACACACTGACATACCAACAGGAGACCTCTCTGGTAGTGAGAGCAGATGTTTGCTTTATTTTCCTCTTTATTCTTTTCTGTGTTTTCTGATTTCTCAAAGAATATGTGTTACTTTTATAATCAGAAAACGAAACAATAAACTGTTTTAAGATCAATGATCCTCTAAAAATGGTGTCTTGGAAGACCTGAACAGTATCTAAAGTCTTGAACATGCTTTTAGCCCAAAGAGGTTGCAAGACAAGATGTGACATATGTGAGCATGTGTCTCTGCCTCTTTTTCCATAATTATACCCATGTCTGTATCTCTGAGCTGGAGCCAACTGTGGCTGAAACTACAGATAAGCTTGGTTTCCATTTTGCACATTTGACTTTTCTGATTTTTCTACAAAGATTATGCATTTATTGTGTGATTCTGGGGGAAAAAAAGGGTTTTTTTTTCTCACTTAAATAAGCATATTTATTCCAATTACTTCACATCCAGCAAATATTTCCCGCTTACCGGCTACACCCGTGATAGGCCAGGTACACAGTTTGGGATGACATGAATGGAGAGATGGAGAGCCATCCCTCTTGGGCAGTGGTACAATGGGTGAAATGTATATGGAAAGAGGTCATTTCAATACTAACATGGATTCTCATCCCTAAACTTCAGGTCCTGTCCACATTCATGAAACTCTGTCCTAGCTCCAGCTCCACACAGAGACAGGAAGCAGAAGGGAAGTTTCTAGACCATTAATAAAAGAAGGTATTCCAGGGATGGTGAAGAATTAGCAGCAGGCATTTGGCAAGGAAGATTGGAGGAAAGCAATGCCTTTTAAAGGCAGTTGAAGACAGAGGAGTGAGAAATTTAAAACCAAAAGTTTAAGCAATTTCTACAAATAGTAATAAAAGGTTCCTGCAAATAAAACAGATTAGTGTGGGGCAAGGTTAGTCCAGAATTGACAGCTATGAAGGAAAGAAGCACTCTCTGAAGGCCGGAATAAACTTTGAGAGTTTTATCTGTTCCTTGGACAGAAAGAATTATATGGGAGTTTAGAGCTTGGTATGCACAGGTGGGAAGACCTAGGTTGAGAAACTTCTCCGCCACATAGATGACAATATACCTTGGCAATGACTCCCTCTCCCCATATTGTTATCTAGTCAATATTGATCATATTAGTTGCTACCTCCTACAATGGACACATTGTAAGGAATGCAAAAGAAAATGTACACAAATCCCTTCCCAGAAAGTCTGCTTCAATCACTGAATCATTGAAACAGGTTAGAAATTGCTACTGGAGCCTCACTCTTCAGTACCCATACTTGGTTAATTCTGATCTTCTTTATATTAGTAATATCGTGAGTTGCATAGATGTCATTTCTCTTACATTCTTAAAATCTTGAAAGAAACTCTCCACTTAAGGGGCACCTGAGTGGCTCAGTGGGTTAAACATCTGACTCTTGGTTTCAGCTCAGGTCGTGATCTCAAGGTCATGATCTAAGGGTCGTGAGGTCGACCCTTATGTCAGGCTCCTCGCTCAGTTCAGAATCTATATGAAATTCTCTCTCCCTCTCCCTTTACCTCTCTCTCTTTCTCAAATAAATCTTTTTAAAAAAATTCTCCACTTAAGGTCATTGCCACCCATCTGTTCTATAAGTTACGACAAGGACAGCCACTGTTTCTTGGCTATTCACTCCTCCCTCTCTCTCCCCAAAATACAAGTTTTTAGCCCACATTTTAGTCAGGGGCTAAAATTACCTAGAGTGACCTAGAACCCAAAAGAGCAGGAACTCAACAGCCACCACTCCAGTCTGTCTGCCCCGTGCCTCAGCTGCCCCTTCCAGGACCCTCACTGACAAAGGGAAAGATGCTGCCCCCAATAGATATGGCTCCTTTCCTGGTCTGCAGTTCATCTTATCCCTGTTCATCTTATCCCCAGCTCAGTGCCTGGGAACTGCAAGGCTCTCAACAAACAATCTGAATGAGGGAAGAAGGAAAGAAGAGATGGATGTGTGTCCTGGGTGAATGGTTGATGAATAGGTAGATGGGTGGTTGGAAAACTGAAGGATGGGTAGATGAGTGGGTGAAGTGATGGGTCATGGATAGGTCGGTAATTAGATGGGTGAATGGACAGACAGATGGTGGGTGGGTAGATCCTAACCATGAGAAACAAAGACCTTTGGCGCCTGGCAGCTCTGTGCAAAGTGCCTGAACTCAACACTTGGGTTCTGATGCTGACATGAGGGTGACCTTGGAGTTGTCATTACCTTAATGTCTCTAAGCCTTGTCCCCTCCCAGGCAACTAGGATGTGGGTCAGTACTTGCCCTGTGCACCTTTCTTACCACCTCAACTTCTGGGAAGTCAATTGAAAGGATAGACAGGCATGAAGGTGCCTTAAGAACTCGAGGGCTTCCCAGGTGCACTATTGGCATGGAAGGACCTTGCAGGTCATTAATCTGACTCCCTCCGGAGTTGGATCACAGCTTGTGGGAAGAGCCCGTGCTTGGAGCCCAGACAGGCCTGGGTTCTAGTCCTGACTCTACCACTTTCTAAGTACATGACCGTGGCGCAGGTGACTGTCTTCTCTGTGTCCTCCTCTGTGATGTGCAAGTGATGAGAGTGACAGTCAATCCTCGGGGCTATGTAAGGATTCAGGGGGATAATTCTGGAAACTGCTTAGCCCAGCACCTGGAAGGCATAAAATAATGGATCTGAGATCTGCTGTCTGGAGTCACCAAAAAAGAGGCTCAACTGCCCCCTCCCCAAGGTAGGAAGCCCTGGAGGCCAGAGATATCCTAGGATATCTAACTCAGGAGTTCACAAAACCCTGAAATGTATCTGTATAAATATGCATTGTGGGGAGAGATTCAGGGCTTTGGGCAGAAAGAGGTTATGACCTTCTGAGAGTTAACCATACTGATCTAATCTATAACACTCATTTAGGAAACTGAGACCAGAGGCTCACCCAAGAGCACTTTGTGGGGCAAGGAACAGCAAAGCCCACAGGGATTCAGTCCACTGTGAGAACTTCCCTGCCCAGGAACAAGGCCCTGCCTTGGAATACAGGCCTGAGATAGTATTACCACTACCTGGAAGCAGCGTGCACCAGGCAGAGGCTTCCAGGTTTAGGACGAGCGGGGATAGAAACAGCAGGGGCCACAATTTAGATGGGGCAGTAAGACTGTGGGAGAATTTCGACTTTGTTTTTAAATATGTCTCTCAAAGTTGTTATAAAAGGTTTTGAACAACAAAGTAAAGTTGAGGGAGAGAGAGGTAGTGGCTTGTGGAAAAACAACATGACCTGCTCCCCAGGGACCTGCAGTTCTAGTTCATGAGCTCGTGTTAAAAAAAAAAAAAACATCAAAACCAGAGTCTGAAACGAAAAGAGTTTCTCAACACAAGTGTGATGGGGAGTCGGCCAGAGGACGTGGAGTGGAGAATCCAGGAAAGGGATCGCTGAGCCTGGAAGAGATTTCTCTCCTACTTCGGGGCCATCCTGGCAGATAGATTCAGGCACCTCCGGCTGGGGGGTTGGGGGGTGTGCCAACTCCAGGCCCAGATGGAGGCAACAGGATGTCGATACACAACAGGGACACAGGTGTCAGCTCGACCTAAGGAAGAACCACCTTGTTTGTTTTCGGAGTTCCTCTGAAAATAGTTTATTGGTCTTGGTCTTTATCTTTAAAATAATAAGTGCTCACTGTCAACAGCCTGAGAAGTACAGAAAAACAAACCGGGGCGGGGGGGGAAGCACCCCTCGCACTGCACCCAGAAGAGCCCCAGCTGATATTTTGATGGATCTCCTTCTATTTTAATCCTATCTTCATCGTAAACTGTAACAACCACAAAATAAAGTGCATCTGTAAATTTAATAAGTGACAACAGCAGTGACGACAGCTACACAACATGGTGAGTGTTCTAGGTGACCCAGCTGTTCATTTTAAATGGTGAACTCTCTATGATGTGGACTGTTCATTAATTAGCCCCATGGGCTCTGAAGGTGCCCAGGACCTCAGCGGCCCCTGGGTCAACCATCCCTTTACTCTTTCCCATAGTTCTATGTTTTCTCTGTGACCTTGAACCAACTATCTCTCAGCTTCGCCTGGTTTTGAACTTCCCACAGATCCAGTGTGACTGGGTGTGTTTTCTCTCTCTCTCCACACAGCATCTGTGCTTTCCGGCCCTGCTGACCTGACGAGGCTCCATTTTTCGTCTGGGCTGGCGCTGACGAGCCACCACCTGGCCATGCCTGGTCCTGGGCAACACTGGGCAGGTCTGCCCCCTCTGGAACCAGCCACCAACACCTCTGGAGCCTGGAGTGAGGTCTCTCTGGGGCCCTGGCATGGGACAGTGCGTTGTTTTCATTTGTTCTCTTCTTAAAAATGGAGACAGCTTAGTTTTTTCCTGACGAGAAAAAGAAATTCAAAGATTCTTTTAAAAGAAAACAGAAGGAAAGTATAAAGAAGTGGCCAGCACAGCCTGGAGATGGTGCTGGTCTTATCTGGTGTACATCCTTCAAGGCTTGACCTTGCATTTCACACAGACAACAAATAGGTGACAGATGATAGATGATGGACGATGGACAACAGACGATAGACAGATGATAGATGATTGATAGACTATAGACAAGAGCTATATGGAGACCTTTTGTCACTGAACAACACAGCCACACAGGGGCGAGGAAATCTGGGCGTGCAGCACCCTTGTGAGCCAGAGGCTCTAATGACACTCAGGCAGCCTGTCCCAGGTCCCACCAGTGCCAGTGTTCCATACAAAAGGCACCCAACGCCCCGGCCTCCTTTCTTGTGCATCAGTCCCACCACAGACCTCAGGTTGACCATTGCCACATGGATGGAAGATCCTGCCTGTCTAAGGCTTTAGAAGAATGTTACAGACAGACTTCCAGAAAGGCAGCACACACACACCCCCAACCCCTAGAGCCCGGAAGTCCTGCCTAGATCCTAAGGAAGGGACAGCTGGGATGTGGACAGAGACACACCTGAGGATACTGCCCTCCCACCAGTCCCACTCTGATCTCAGCTCTGCCCTGAGGCAGGGAGCAGAGGGGCCTCTGAGACATCTTCTCAGCTTCCTGGGGCACCCACCATGGGGTGACCCCTCCTCAGGAGGTCTCGGACCCCTCTCCCCAGTCATTACTCTGTAAATCCTTAGCAGCACTGAGCTGCAGATGGGAGGAGAAGGCTCAGCGTTGTGAGCTTGGCCTCTGGCTGATCTGAGAGGGCTGGGAGGATATGAATACTGGAATGGGGGCTGTGGTTTCAGGGGCTGTAGAACCTACATGTGTGGGGCTCTGAGAAGGCACCAGAGGCCCTGCTAGTGGTCCCCATGGTCAGGACCCAGGGAGGGATTTGGTCCCCATTGCCCCAGATAACATATTGCTCCTCCATTTCTGAGGCCAGAGGCCCATCTGGCCTTCTTGGGGCAGCTGCCCTTGATGTGGAGGTTGGAGGGGAGACCTCCAGCATCAGGGCCCAGTGCCTCCATCCTGGTAGGGAAGGGTATTAGAGCCTGAGCTGTCAGGCCCATCAGGGGTCCTGGCTACCCAGAAGCCAGAGAGGAGTTGGGGGTGGGGTTTACTGGGGAAGCCCAGAAAGGACCTTAGAGACTGTGCTGCATACACCCAGCTTTCACAGGAGAAACTGAGGCCTTCAGGTGGCAAAGGACCTGCCCGGGTCACAAGCCTGGCCACCAGACTCAAGGTCAGTGCTCTCTCCCACATGGCCCTCACATGCCCTTGGCCCTGAAGGGGTCCCCCTCTCCACTGGGCTCCAGCTCTGTGACCTGTACCCTAGCCTCAGCATAAAGTACTCTGGGATAAAGATCCCTCAAGGTCCGCAGTCAAGCTCAGGAAGTCAGCATTCCCCATTCCAGGCCTCCCAGCCTCAGACTCCTCTCTGGTCAACAGGCCCCAGCCTGGCTTAGCTCATGCAAACCCCGTGCCTACCTGCTTCCCTCTGGGCCTGCAGCACTGGGGCACATTCAAGACTGAAAATCACAGCCCAGTCTCTCAGCTTCTTGCTCAAGATCCTGCCAGCCAAGATCCAGGCTCAGGGACAATGTCCACAGGGGGCCCCGTGTGATCTTTCTGTCAGCGGGTCTCTGTCCCACCTCAAGCAGCCAGCACACAAGGGCCACAGGAATGGTGTCTGGTGCTTATTTGTTGTGAACATGAAGGTTGCATGGTGCCTGAAAGACAAAGCAGTCCCCTCATACAGGCCTTCCTTCCAGGCCTCACACCTCACATCTCAGGTTCCTTCTGACAGGCCAGCCCCTCCCTGCCCAGCACTCTCCCAGTCCGAGGGGCCTCGGTGCCCCCACAGAGAGGACCTCAGGCCTTCCAGGAGCTGACCCCACAAGCGGGATGGCCGAGGGGTTGGGAACCCAGCCAGGCAGTCACCGTGCACAGTGTCGAGGTGTCACCCACACGGGGGACCACCTCCCCTGACCATCCTCCATGGGCCACAAGGGAGGTGTCTTGGCTGTGTTTCTGGTCAACATATCCCGAGTGTCCCTGTACAGTGCAACACACAAACACACATACACACACACTCACACATACACACATGCATGCACAAGTCACACACCCTCATGCTCATTCGTGCTCACATTCACGGTCACACAGGTGCAGGCACCAAAGCGCCAGCTGACAGCGCCCCCTAGTGGCTATAGTTGTCACTTCTCTAAAAGGTCACAGTCAAACCAGTAATACCACAGGAATGTTCATCAGAAATCTCAGATGCCCAAGTCTGGGAAGATCATTCTGTCCTTTCACATGGAGGGAGGCTCTACAGTGGGTAACATGGAGCCCTGGTCCCTGGCTCCCAGGCCAGTGTTCTCGCCCTCTCCTCTGAGGCCCAGGTGCTCAGATTCCAGTTCATCCCAGTTCCCAGGGTCCTGCTAGAGCCCAGAGGCTGGGTCTACTCCCAGAGGAAGAACTGGAGCAAAGGAGTTGAGGGTCTCCCTCACACATAAGTTGCATGACCCACCGTGAGGGAAGAAAGTGTCTTGGGGAAGAGGAATTTCAAAGCAGTCTCCTCTGTGCTAAATGGGAGGGAGTTGGGAAGGGAGGGGGCTGCACTTTACAGAAACACAAAAACACCAAGAACACTGACATAGACCTGCCACACAGAAGCAACACATGCTAACCTGTGGTCAGTTAGCTCCCATCTTTTGCTAGGAAATGAGAACCAACTGGTCATCCTGGACTCCCCTTTTTCCACCCCCACCCCGAAGTTCCATGCTTTCCCTGCTTCCTGGAAAGAAAACGAGCACCATTCATTCCCCAGGTAGAAACTGATCTGCTCCAAAGCCTGACATTGCTTTATGCCCTGGGGACAGGACTGTGGCCCCAGAGACCACGTCCCAGAGCAAAGTTCCAGCGAGTGGCAGAGGCCAGAAGAAACAACACGTTCTGCTGTAATACATGGCGTGAGAATTCCTTAGAGAAAGGAAAGAGTTAAGGGGGAGAGAGTGACAACTGTTGGTTTAGATGGATGGTCAGGAGGGGCCACTCCTGAAGAAAGTGAGAGGACCATCCCAGGTAGGCGACTAGGGAAGGGTGTTCCCTATAGAAGGAACAATAAGTGCAAAGGCCCTGGGGTGGGGTGTACCTGACAAACTGCAGGAACAGCCAGGAGGCCAGTGTGGCCCCATCCAGGGAAGGGCAGGAGGCAGGAGAGGGAGCCAGTGTGTCCCTGGGGCCCTGCAGTTTATGCTGAGCCCCTTGCATTTTACTCCAGGTTCTCAAATGTACCCGAACATCATGTGGACATATCTTGCTCCTTCTAACTTCGTACACAGATAAGGACTGAGCAGGATGGCTCTGTGTGTGAATAGACAGCACAGTACTGGCCATCCCAGTAGGTGGATGAACATTTGGGCAGTTCCGGTTCCTCCTCCACAAACACGGGCCCCGGGAACCCTGGCGCGTCTTCCGTGCACACACCAGCGCTTCTGGGGGGCACATACCAGACCTGGAACCGCAGGAGCAGAGGGCGTCTGTATTCCTGCAACTGCGGGGACATGGGGCATCTATGGTCACTTTTACTCTGAGCTGGAGCTGGCTCTCATTTGCAGCTCAGGGACATGCCACGGCCCGGGGCCCCATGTTCGCGCCCCTCCTTGGATTGTTGAGGCTCGCAGGTTGTTGCCCCCGCGGTGAGCATTCCCCCCGCGGCACTGGGAACCCAGATAAAGCCCCTGGCATCAATCGGAGGTCACTAAGCCCCCCAACCCTTGTCCCCATTCTCCCCCGCCTAGTGTGACCCTGCACTCTCGAGCCTCAGTTTCCCGTGGCATCACTCGGAGGTCCTGAGCCCACCCCACCGTCCTGGTCTCTTGTATGTTTGGGTCTGCGCGCACGCGAGCGAGCCCCTCCCTGTTCTTCTAACGATAGGTCAGAGACCCCTGGTGGCTGAGGAGGATGAGGCAAGTCCGGGATCCCAGGCGAGACTGATGGAGGCTAGAGCCGGATGGGATGGGGCACCCCGCCACCCCCACCCCGGGAGAGCGGAGAGCCCTGGACAGCCTCCCTGGGACCCACACACTGGGCAGAAGCTGGGCCAGCGGTGTGCCCATAGCACAGACCCCACCAGGTCACCTCTTGGGTCGGGGAAAGGAAGACCCAGGTTCTAGGTCATCCGGGACAAAAAGGGAGAATTGGGAGTGGGGCAATGGAGGGGAAAATGTCCTTGATTGTAACCCTGAAGTTGCCCAGATGGCTGGGAAGAAGAACATTCATCTCAGGCAAGAGGATCTGAGCTTCTAATTGGAATCAGCTTCCCTGACTTCTCCCCCACCTAAAAAAGGTACAGGTGTTTTGCACCTTGAACCAGTTCTCAGGGGAATTTACCAACCAATTCGGGAAAAATTGTTATCTTTCCACATTGAATCTTTCAATCCATCAATACCCTTCTCCCTCTTCCATTAACAGGTTTTAATAATTCTCAATGAAGTTGTATGTAGACTTTTCCCCATAGGCAAATGGCTTGAATATCTCTTTAGATTAATCCCTAGTTAACTGATATTTTTAATGCAGTTGTAAATTGTATCCTTCTTAAATGTCATTTTCTATTCATTGGCTGATATATAGAGATATAATACATTTCTATATTTGAAATTGGATCTGGTAAATTTGCTATACTTTTTTATAGGTTCTATTCATTTATCTGTACATCTTGTGGGACTTGCTACATACTTAAACATACCATCTGTGAATAACAACAATTCTGTTACTGTTTTCTCAATTCTTACACATTTCATGTCTTTGCCCTGCTTACTCCCTGTGCTGGTACCATAACACAGGTGCAGCAGGGAGAATAATAGGCATCCTTGTCTTGTCACAAAGGGATGTTTTTAAACATCTCATCATGAAACATGATGCCTGGTATAATTTTCTTTAAAGATTCTCTCATAGATCAAAAAAGTTCTAGGAGCGCCTGGGTGGCTGGGTAGGTTGAGCATCAAACTCTTGATTTCTGCTCAGGTCATGATCTCAGGATCATGAGATAGAGCCCCACATTGGACTCTGCACTCAGCTCAGTGGGGAGTCTACTTGAGATTCTCTTTCCCTCTGACCCTCCCCCCACTCATGTGTGCACTTGCTTTCTAACTCTCTCTCTAAAATGAATAAATAAATCTTAAAGTTCAGTTATATTCTATGTGTAATGGGTCTTTTAAAGTCATTTGTTGGATTTTATTCAAAAGAAAAATGCTTTTTCTACATTTTATTATATGGTTTTTTTATTGTTGGAAATTTTTGCCCTCTTTCTATAGTTCTTGATAAATTCACCAGGTCATTTTCAATTTCAGTCATATCATAAACCAACCAACTCTCTGCTATCTTGTTTCATCATACCCAGTGAATATTTATCATCCATTTCTTCAGTATTTGCTCTCCCCTTTCTGTCTGCCTTCATTCTATTCTTCTTTGAGATTATTTTGTTCTGTTGTAGCTTTGTAGAACATATGCTAATTTCCATGCTTTTTACTTTCTATCAAATTTCAATATACATTTTAAGGTTATTCATTTCCCTCTGTGTGCTACATTAGCTGTATCCCTTAAGGTTTTTATGTAGGGATTTCATTATTGTTCAGTTCAAAATATCATCTTAAAATTTGAGTTCTTCTCTAACTCACAGGGAGCATATTTATTTATATCTGAACATAGGAGTATGTCCAAACTTCATACAGTGAAAGTGGTGTAAAACTGAGAGCTTTTCCCCTAAAATCAGGAAAAAGATAAAGATGTCCATTCAAACCACTTTCATTCAACATAGTACTGGAAGTCCTAGGTAAAGCAATCAGACAAGAAAAAGAAATTAAAGGCATCCAAACATATAAGGATATCTAGTCTCCCCTTGCCATTTCTAGTATTTTGCTTAAAGAACATACGACAAATGATTTCAGTCATTTATAATTTATTTAGGCTTGCTTTATGACCCATTATGTGGCCAGTTTTTGTCAGTGTCCCTTTTCTGCTTGGAGGGAGTATACATACTGTAATTTTGGATTCATGTCCTACAAATAAGTCCATTAGGTCAAGTCATTTAAGTCTTCTGACCTGCTATCTTCTTCTTCAAGTTAGTTATTTCAAGTTATTACCTAGCCCACCATTTCTGGAAACGGATGCTCTTCTCTAGATGACTTTCTTCATGCAACATTCATTTGTGAAATGTGTACCGAGCATTTATGTTGTACAAGAGTAATGTCTGGGCTCCTTACATTTCCAACACTTTAGTTGCCCTTGTATGATGGGACTTCTTGGCCTTTTCCCTGCAATATTTGAGACTGGGGCAAAATTGATGGGTAGCTCTCCATACTTCCAGGACATCTGTGCAAACCTCTGTTATAGGTGGTGTCAGTCAGTGATCCCGTGGAGCACACCAAAAAGTGGTCTCACACAAGGTAAGAATTATTGGTTCACGTAACTGAGAATCCAGACATGGGACACTCAGGGCTGCCTGAACCCAGAGGTCCTGGTCCTGTTCCTCTAGGATTCTCCCTGTTCTGCACTGTCCCCACATTGGCTGGCTTCCTTTATGATGGCAAAACAGTTCCAGCAGAGGAGAACTGTTATAGCAACCCAAGAAGACTGAGACAGTCAGGGACTCAGAAGGATCAAGGGTCACTATTTGAAAATTAATGACAAGGAACAAGTGAGAAGAGGTATAGGGATAGGTCTCTTGGAGTAGACAGCATGTGAAGCCAGTCCCATCCCATACCACCAAGTGACATGTGAACGCTCTCTGCAGAGGAGAGCTCAGGAATCATGTGCACAAAATGGCATACTTCACAATGTCAGTCAGCTTCATTCCCAGCCATCTCAGTGTTTGCCCAATGGGCTTATGAACAAAGGGGCCAGGGTGACAGGCTTGGAGGCTGGGCATGAGTTCATCAGATACATGGTCTATGTATCTAAACTGGCTACTGCTGCCATCTAGTGGCTAATTTGCCAAGAGCACCTTTCCCTGGGGAACCCATGAGTCACCTGGTGGCAGGTTGATTCCATTGCACTTCTTCCCTCATGGAAGGGGCACAAATTTTGGATATGGATTTGCCTTCGCTGCCTGTGATCCTTCTTCCAGTAATACCAGCCCTAGCTAGATTCTTGGGATGTCTTAACTACCATCATGGTATTCCCCCACAGCAGTGTCTAATCAAGGAAATTATTTCACAGCAAAATAACTGTAGCATGGAAATGATTGGTCTTAAATCATACCCCATCGCCCAGAAGTGGCTGCCCAGGCTCCTTGGGGGATCCTGGGTGGTTCAGTCAGTTAGGTGTCCAGCTCAATTTCGGCTCAGGTCTCCATCTCAGGGTCGTGAGTCCAGGCCCCATGCTGAGCTCCACGCTGGGTGTGGAGCCTAAGAAAAGGGGGAGGCAGGTGGCTTACTAAAGATTCAGTTATGGCACAGTGAGAGATAACACCATGAAATATGAAATATGGGCCTCTGTCTTATAAGATTCAGCTTATGCTTTGAATCAAAGACCCTTATATGATGCAGTCTCTTCCCAGAGCCAGAATACACAAGTCTGAGAATCAAGGGATAAAAGTGAGAGTGGTTTCTCCCACAATCAATCCTAATAATCTACTCAAAGAATGTTTTCTTCCTGTCCTGGCAGCTTTGAGCCCTGCTGCTTTGGAAAACTGAGTTCCTAAGAAGATAATGCTTCCACCAGAGCACACTAAATGCTTCCATTAAATTAAAACCCAACAGGCATAAAAAGGGGCTACTCTACTAGTTGAATGGATTGGTCTGGGTTTCTAAGGAGAGATCAGGTTGGTGCTAAACAGTGGGGACAGGAAGGGCTTTGTCTAGAACCCAAAGCACTAAGCGTCTTAGTACTTCTTAGTACTCAGAGCCTTTAAGAATGAAGGTTTAGATCTCCCCTTCAACCACCAGGTGAAGATACATCACCAGCTGAGGTTCTAGCTACAGACAAGAGAAATATCAAATTGGTAGAGGAATAAAAGTCATAGATATCAACTATGGCCTCATGACTAGGGACACCAGACTTAGCAAATAATGTCAATCCCTGGTTAAATTTGAATTTCAGGTAAACAACAAATAAGCCTTTGAGTATAAGTATCTCCTGTGCAATATTTGGAGCATACTTACACTAAAAAGTATTCAGTGTTTGGGCATCCTGTATCTTATCTGGCAGCCCTATTCATGACCAGTGGAAAAAACTTTGACTTTTTTTTTTTTGCTTGTTTTATGCATGTATTTGTATTAGCCATTATCTCTTTTCTGCTTCTCATTAACATTTTATATACAAGTTGTTGGAGGTTAGCAGAATATTCAGTGGAATTGTGAATGATTCTGAGGAGAAATTAATTATAATGCTGTGGAGACAATGTCCCTTGGGAGCTTATGTCTCCTCATTTGGGAGAGAGTGTAGAGGTAATTACATCTTAATTGGATGGAAAGTTGTTTTGCCAGCTAGTGCAATGCTAAACATTGCCAACAGAGGGTGATGGAGGGATGTTTCAAGGCCATAGCAACAAAAGAGTACCTCACTCATTTTCCAGCTTTCCTCCTTTCTGTCGAGTACAGACGTCAGTGGATGGATGTGTAAATGGCCCGGTTTCACCTCAGCAGCCCTGAATGACCAGCTCCAGCCTCTCACACTTTCCAACCAGGGTGGGCCACTTCCATATACCAGCCCTGGCTGAAGCCCTGTGCCAAGATTCTGGCTTGTACTGCCTGAGACCAGCCAATGTTACACAGCCTCCCCTCTCAGACTACACCTATTCCTTTCTGAAGTATTCATTCATTCATTCACTCATTCAAGTATTTAATGATCATTTGCTCCACTGCAAGAACATGTCGTCTCCCTCTTCAGATTGGGCAAAGTTGAGGGACTCATTGACTGTTGTTTTGTCCAAACACACCTAACGTGGTGTTTCACACACAGTAGGGTTCTTTTCCAGTTTTGCCACTAATAAACTCCCCAGGCCTGTTTCCCCGTCCGTGTCTCTAAGCAGTCAGTATACCCAGTGGTGTGCCGGTGAATGCTGAACAACCAACTCAGAGCGTGTACGTTGCCAGCGGGCCAGGGGGGTGGGGTCACAAGCTGGTGCAAGCATTCTCCGACACACCACTAACTGCCAACTGCTGGCGCTTCGTTCTGGGCAGTAGTTGGCTTCCTGTGCTTCTGTACAAGCGGACAGCGACATCTGGTGGTAGAGCCAAGCAAGTCCCAAACCACATAGAGAAGGGTCTGGAGTATGGGAAAAGAAATAGAAACCCCATCTCCACCGCCCCCGCCCCGACACCTCCCAAAGTTTTCTCCCCTTTGTCTTATTCGGCCCAGGGGTCCACCATCTCCAGAAAAGACTCAATGCCTACGAGGAACCATGATGGGGACCCATGAAGTTCTTCCTCCCTATTGGGTGGAAGCGGCTCGGGGGGTTGGAATAAGATGTGACCTTATAGAGCAGTAAATTCCCATGTCATGCCAGCAGATCACCACTGCAGACCAGCAGCCTATCCCCAATGGTGAACGACAAGAACAGCGTATCAGTCAAAGCAGTCACCACACCATCCCTAAACAAGGGTCACCCAGCTAGCATACCCGGAAGCATTTGTTCATGACAAGTCTTCCTCCTGGGATGTGGAATTTGGCCCCGAACCCCAAGGTTTTTCTTTGGTCCAAGACTTCCCTGATTTCATGTGTCACCCTTGGTTCCTAGATCTCAGAACCTTATATCTCCACCTGTGGTACGATAGGTGGAGAAATGAGGGTAGCCTCTAGAATAGGAAAACCATTACACCTAACTCTTGGCCACCCCAATCCCCAACAGGTTGCTGACCCTTAAAGGTCAATACTTGAATCCCTTCAGTAGTGTACTCTTTTTTTTTTCCCCAATAGTGTATTCTTCTAGAAAGCTTCTGCTTAGTCCAGGACTCCTTTTTTCCCCCAGATCCCTGGAAGGGCGGGATTATTGATTTAAACCTAAATCCCTGGCTGCTAGCTCTACAGGCCTGCTGTAGCTGCATCCCCAGGCAGCTAACTATCTCCCCACCTCAGGAGCTACTCCTGCAGACCTGTCCACCCGTACCACCCCCCACACACACACACACACACATTCCCTCTGCAGTGGTGAACCCCTTCTAGGGACCCGCTCTGGACCACACCCTGTGACACATTTCTTTCCCTCTGGAAGGCTGTACATCTCTGCAAAGCCATGCCCTCTTGGGAAAGGTCTGGATCTTAGCCCTGTGTGGCATCCCTCTCCTAAGCCCTTAGTTGATTTATTGGCCAGCCTTGCTTTACCTAGAGGTTGTGGGTGGTAAGTACATAAGGCCACATCTTGGCACCTTATTTCACCCTTTAGATGAGTTAACTCCTTATAGTAAATGTTTTCTGATCAAATTACTTAGTGTGGTTTGTCTTCTGACTCGGTTCTAACTGACGCAACACAGCATCAGAAGATGGCCCGAAAACAGGGTCATCTCCAAACTGTTGCTATCGTTGGTATAAAGGCCAAAACCAAAGTAAAAAAAACACCTTCTTCCAGAGGTAAGTAGGAGGTGGGAAAGGGGACATACCATGAAGGAACTGGTTCAAGGTATGTAAGGACCCCTCACTCACCTGTGACCCTGTATAGTCAGATAAAACCTAAAGGGACCTGGGAATGTAGGAAAGATTTTGAATTCAAACATAAACCCCCCAAGTATAGGTAGAAATAAATTATCATTAGCTAAAAAGAGAAATCTACTTCATCAGAGATAAGGCTGATCATTTTGGGGTCATCTTTATCAAAGACTTCTTGAGAAAACTACCTTCCTGTGGGATACAGTCCAATATTTTGCATCTGGCTTTCCCAAAACTTCTGGGCTCCCCCCCCCATTCCATATCCTCTGTACTCCATTCCATGTCCTCTCAGTTCTAACGGGTGAGGCCTCCAGGCACCAGGTCCAATAGAATGCAAACAGCCAGCTGCCACAGGGAACAGCAAAAAGCAAATTTGGTAACCGAACAACCCAACCACTGATCAGCCCAAAGTTGGAGTTAAACAGGACAGGACAGATCACCCAGTGAGAACATAGGCAGCTTTCTTTGGGACAGTCATGGCAGGAAGGGAACCAAGAATGGATGTAGGTGTTCTTCCCCTCACCAATGAGAAACACTGAGTACAATGTCTCCTAGGATTTGTGAGATGTAATCCCAGGACAGCTAAGTCAGAGCGTTCTGTCCAGGGTTATATAAATCAGAAATTTCTGATGGACTCAGATTCTGTGGCAGCTTGGAACAAAATAGAAACACTTTTGCAAATGCCTCAGGCCTAACTCTAGCTAAGGACGATGGGCCGGGCATGTGTCCGAAAGCACATACAGGCTACGTCACATTTTATACAGGAATATAAAGGCATATGCTGTGTTCTTTTACTCTTGCCCCTCCCAGAGGCTCTCTGGGAGACCAAGGCTAGATGTTCAGCCTTCTCTCTCCTTAAAACATTTCCCTGTTTCCAAGTCTCATGGATGGAGGAAATTATTCTGTCCTCTCTCCATACCCTTAATGATGTCTCAGAGTGTAGAACTTCTGACTTCAGGGATGGCCTCACACAGGATGGCCCCCAGTGTCATGTTTTTTCAAAAATGATTGTTCCTCAATCAGTTTTAGGGCTTTTTATATGGGAAATCTCACGGAAGAGGAGAAGGCAGAAGAGGTTTGGCCAGTGACAATTAAAACCACCATTCCAGAACAAACTACTACCAAAGAGGCTGGATTTTGTTTTTTCCTAAATGATCCTTCAGAAATAAAATAAGGAACCAGAGACCCTGGATTGATTGTCCAATTACGCTAAACAGAGCACAGGTTGCAGCTCAGAGTACAAGACCACGGTTTTGGACTAAACACAAGGACAACAGGCTTCTCATTCTTTGGGTCACAAATCCAGGCAATTTGACCTGACAACCAGTAGAGAGTAGGCTGTGCGGAGGGGCAGGTAGGACACCTGCTGTTAGATCAATCCCAATGGGTGCCTTCTCTGCTGGAATATATGGGTGGGAATAATTGGTTCTTAACCATTAAGATGGTTGCTCTGTGAAATAGGGGAGAAAAGAGCTGGAGTCATAGGAACCCCAATAAAGGAGGGGTGTGGATGTGTTATGTCCTTTGAAAGTCTAGGTGTAAAACAATAAGCCCCAGACCAGCCTCCCTTCATCTTTTCACCACTGGCCAGCAAAATGGGGAGGAAGACCATACTGTGACACTGCCATTATCCTTTGTAAGGACTGCAAAAATCTGCTGAGCTAGCTTCCCGAGTCCAAAACCATAGGTTAACTCCGGACACTGACCTGGCAGGAATACTGGACTAGAAACTTAGGGAATCACATGTCTTAAATGTCCTCCCAATAAGTCCAAACCCACCCCACCCCCAAGGGAAATGCCAGCCAGCAGCCTGTGGACATGCATACAGGTTGCTTACTTTGGCCCCTCAGCTAACTCCAAATTTGCTTCCTTGTCAAGAGTGATCATATATTTACTAGGTCATACCCACTTTGCCATAAACTAAATATTATCAATCAGAAATCACTGTGCTAACATGTTTTATCGCTGGAGGGTGTCTGAGACCACTAAATCTAATCCAGGCTCACGGTGGGCCATACAAAATTTTCCCACTAGGTGGCGTGAATGCCAGAAGAAGCCAGGCACCCTGAACAGACTTATTTCCCCTGTGACCCAGTCCCCTGCCAAGGTGGAAAGAATTAATCCAATCCTAAAAGAAGACTACCTTAGGACCTAGCTGGATTATGAGTGCCCTTTTACACCAGAAGAGATAGGAAAATTAAAATTCAAGATAACAAGAGTTTTATTCTACAAATTAATGTGTGGCTAGCAAAAAAAAATTAATTAAAAATTAAAGAAGGTGGGAGGTTTGACTCACTGGGGCATCTATCCTCAAGTCTCTTCTGCAATGAAAGTTGTGTAAGCATCCGGCTGAGAATCCATTTCCAGAATTCCAAAAACCACTGGGGGAGAGGAAAGTTTCAAAAACCATTTGGAAATGGCAATATGAAGAGTTCTACAGATCCATTCCCCAGCAAAACTGGCAAAATTTTAAGCTTTTATTATATATTTACTTATTTGTTACACATGTTAATTCTTAAAATATACCTACATTTTAAGAAATAGTATACATTTTTATATAAAAAATATTGGAAGTATATATACATATGTATAGAGAGACAGTCAGTCAGTCTCTGGAAACAGACCTGAAGGCATACAGCTAATAAAATATTTATTCAAGAAAATCTACTAAAACGTGACAAGAGCTGTGAGTCTGTAGCATTCCAATCATAACCTGTTCCCTTCCTCCCCCAGTGTGATGGAAACTCCACTCCTAACAAATGAAGCCAAGAAAAACAAGGCACCCTCCTCACCAAGCTCCAACTTAAAAGTGACAGTATATTCCAGAGAAGGGCAGTTCATCAGCATTTTTTCCCCCACACGCACCCCCCAGCTACTTGTCGAAGAGGCTAAATTCCAGGTGAGTGTGTCAAGACATTGGAGACTCTCTTCTGCTCAGCGCTCATTATGACACAAAGGCACTCCCTTGGAGATGGCACACTGAAAGGACTGGGAGGTGCATCACCCTTGCTGAAGCTTGCTCATGAAGTGGTGATTCTATGCTGGGAGCAGCAAGCCAGGAATTTAAAGGCCGGGAGATGAGTGCCCGGTTCCTAAAGCAGAGTTGTCGCTCAGAGAGAAGCCATCACTGATCCTGCCCCAGGCTCAGACCTATAGCTTAGAGATTATGCCCAGGGAGAAAGGCAGGACAAAACAACGATCTCTGAAGTCCTTCCCAAGTGAACTGGCTTTATTTGCAACAGAGTATGAGGAAGCCCAAACCTAAAGGCACTCTGACAACAATGGAGCTTGTGGTGAAACACAATTAAGAGAAGTCTGTTAACTTCATTAGAGATATCACCTAAACCATAAGCCAGCTAATTTACCAGGGAAAATCAGGAAGAGACAACTAAGAAGAGCCCTCCTGGGGTCAGAACAAATCTCAAACACTGACCTCAAAAACTATCCTGGCAAATGAGCCTACATTTAATTGGATCTGTGAAGCAATGCATGCCATTGTTGAAAATGGCAAAGCAATCAGCTGCAATGAGTGAAGTGTATCAGATGGGCATGGTCAGGGAAAGAGGTTCTAGCCAGGGCAATCAGGCAAGAAAAAGGGGGCGGGGGCATCCAGATTGGAAAAAAAAAAAAACAAGTAAACCTATCTCTATTGCATGACCTTGTATATAGAAAATCCTAAGGAATCCGCAAAAAACACTACTAAAGCTAACAAGAAGTTGGGCAAAGTTGCAGGATGTAAGATCAATATACAAAAATCGGTTGTGAGATGTTGATCAAAGGGTAGAGTTTCAGTTATTCAGGATGAATAAATGCTGGAGATCTAATATACAGCATGATAGCTGTAGTATACTATATTGTATACTTACAATTTGCTAAGAAAATGTATCTTAAATGCTCACCATACTCAAAAAAATTACAGCTATGTGAGGTGATGGATATGTTAATTAGCTTGATTGTGGTTATCATTTCACAGTGTATACACGTATTAAAATATATTATACACCACAAATATATACAATTTTGTAAAGATTTTATTTATTTATTTACGTATTTTTAGACAGAGAGTGCAAGCAGGGGGGAGGTGCAAAGAGGGAAGGAGAGGAAAGGGGAAAGAATTCCAAGCAGTCTCAGGGCTTGATCTCACAACCCTGAGAAGAGTCAGCACTTAACCAGCTGACCCACTCAGATGCCCTAATTATATAAAATTTTTACTCGTCGATTATCATAACAAAGCTGGGAAAACTCAATTGTATTTCTATTCACTAGCAATGAACAATCCAAAAATGAAAGTAAGAAAATAATTCTATTTACAGTAAGATCAAAAAGAGTATATACTGGGGCTCCTGGGTGGCTCAGTGGGTTAAAGCCTCTGCCTTTGGCTCAGGTCACAATCCCAGTGTCCTGGGATCAAGCTCCACATCAGGCTCTCTGCTCAGCCAGGAGCCTGCTTCCTCCTCTCTCTCTGCCTGCCTCTCTGCCTACTTGTAATCTCTGTCTATCAAATAAATAAACAAAATCTTTTTAAAAAAAGGGGGGATATATACTCAGGATTATACTTAACAAATGTAGTGGAAATTGTATACTCTGAAAACCACTAAACATTGTGGGAAAAAATTAAAGAAGACCCAAATAAATGGAGATATATCCTATGTGCATGGGTCAGAAGACAGTATTTTTAAGATGAAATGCTCTCCAAAGTCTACAGATTCTCATAAGAACCCCATCTGGTTTCCTTGTAGAAATTAGAAAGCTGATCCTAAAAATAATATGGAAACTCAAAGGACCCAAAATAGCCAAACAATCTTGAAAAAAAACAAGGATGAAGAACTCACAATTCCCTATTTTAAAACTTACTACAAAGCAACCAGTAACCAAGACAATGTCGTAGTGACAGAGGGACAGATATAAAGATCAGTGTAACAGATTTAAAAGTCTAGAGATAAACCCATATTTCTATGGTCAGTTGATATTTGATAAGGTTGCCAAGAGCATTCAATGGGGAAAGAATAATCTTCTCAAAAAATGGTGGTAGGAAAACTATATCCACATATAAATGAATTACAACTGGACCCCTACCTCACCCCATATACAAAAATTAATTCAAAATAAATCAAAAGTCATGGACGGGACTGGAAGAGATTATGCTGAGTGAAATAAGTCAAGCAGAGAGAGTCAATTATCATATGGTTTCACTTATTTGTGGAGCATAACAAATAACACTGAGGACATGGGGAGATGGAGAGGAGAAGGGAGTTGAGGGAAATGGGGGGGGG
>PISX010020985.1:0-34626 GCA_004024625.1 Mellivora capensis | reverse complement strand
TCTGTCCTTCCATACTGTACCCCTCTGTAATACTTTCTATATTTCATGATAGCTGTCTGGACTGTGAAGTCCTCAGAAGCCCCTTCTCTGTTAGAGCAGCCGTTCTCGGTTCTGACTGAGCATCAGAACAGTCTTTGAAACTGTGGGAAATATTCAGATTCCTGGGCCTGGCCTGAGATTCTGCCGCAGGGGCGAGGCCCGGGAATCCGTAATTCTAGAAAGCTCTTTGTACATAGGGATGGACTTCTGGTTTCTGGTTCCGTATGGAAAGAGCTTGGAAGTCGCCACTTCAACTTAACAACAAGAAAGAAGCTGAGCAAACTGGAAGATATGGAGCCAGGGAGTTAATGCGCCATAAGTATTACCTGTCTGACTCCTGTGGGGCTTACATTTAATGAAACCCTCCTGTTCTGCCCCGGCCCTTCCCCACCTGGAATCTTCCAGATTTGCCACCAACCAAGTCATGGTTTTCCCATTCTGTGTCTGTGCGGTTAGCTGGGGGAATGAAAGGCCGTCCCCAGGCCCCAGAGGGAATTAGCCCACATTCCAACCGGAGGAGAGTCTCTGGCTCTTGCTTCCTACTCTTCTAGGACTGGTGTGTCCGCGCATTTGACACACATGTGCCTGTGCCCAGGCGTGAGTCCCACAGCACTCACACGACCCTTTATTCATGGTGACAGAGCTCCCTCTCCAGAGCTGGAATTTAGTGGTCACTTCGCCTTTGAATTGGCTGTCGGTTTCCCGGCTATGGCTTTTGTCCCGACGCTGGGTGGCGCTACCTCCTTACATTTCCCCCCCTTTGGTCACGTGCTGCCCCCACCATTCCCACCCCCACCCCAGGTGGTGGCTCCTCCCCCAGGGAGGGCTCTTTTTCCTTCCCAGGGCCTCCTCCCTACTCACACATCTATAGCATGTCTTGGGTCAGCCCTGGGGAATTCAGGAATGAACCCTGGGAGCCTCCAGCCGCTCCCCCGAGGACATCTTGTAGGATTATTTCCTGTAGCACATTTTTCATGGGCAGTTCCAGTTTTCAGTGACTCACAGATCCTCAAATACTTCCCCTGGGAAATACAGCTCCACGGTGTCAGAAAATCCAGTTAGCCAATGCTTCCTGAGGAGTTTTGTGCGCATTTTTCTTTATTGAATCGTATCCTCACTCCCTCTCCACCCTAGAGCAGTGAACAATTCTTTTCCCTTCTCTGCACTTACACCCCTCAAATACTTGCAGACGCTTCTCACATCCCGCTTGAGTCACCGCTTGGCACAGTCTGATGTCTTTGGTTTTTATGGCCTCTGCTCAGAAACCGCACCCCCTGTGCCTTCATAGGCTGAAATTTGCCTTCTCCAGGGAAAAGGGGATGGGAGCTGCAGTCTTGAGGTTCTGTGAGGAGGCCTGGAGGGAGACTGGAAGTGAAGCAAGCTTGTGACACTCCAGTTTTGGGGGGTTTCACTGACTCGGACCCCTTCCAAGATCCCGACATACTTATCACTTTGCATTATTTTTCATAAAGAGAGCCTCTGAAGTTATATTATTTTAGGCCTCCCCAAAGCCTGAATCTAGGCCGTGTGCTTTGCATGGCTGGGCTGGCTGGCTGGCTACTAGCCGTGATCCATCTTGAGGACACCCCCTAGCCCCACGGACCCCATGCCAGAATGTTTAATTTCCTTTTTTTGATGAAACATGAGCTTCTCTGCCTGGCGTCCCACTCACTTCCTTTCATTATAATTTAGGCATGCTAATATTTTTTCTTCTTCTCTTTCCTCCCTTAGAACAGAAAAAGTAATTGCCAGTCAGTGCAACATGAATGTGATTAGGTTGGGCTCAGAAGCTCATGACTCAGGAGAGACACAGAGATTCCGTATCTCAAAACAGTATTTAACTTTGGTATGTTGGACTGCTACCATGTCAGGATGACCTCCCCCCTCCCCAGGGACGTATATGTGACTCAGCATTTATGACATCACAAAGCCAAGGCTTGGGACTCATCTGTGCTTGCTAAGGTCCTCAGTGACTCTACCTTGCACCGTACCAAACCATACTAAGTATACACAAAGAGAAACAATGGTCTTGGGACACCCACACACAGTTCGTAAACAGGAATCCAATTTATTGTTTTGTGACTACACGGTAGATCAGATGTGATTAAAACAATGGTAAGAATGCTGGACCAGAGCAGACTGTATGCATACAACTTGCCTGATGGCACAGCCTGGGGGTAAGGGATTTGGGTGTTTTTTTGTCTTTTTCCCATTATCAGTAGTGGCATCTTCTCTCAAGAGCGGTTCATTTGCAGCTACACCCCCCCCCCCCCACCAGCAGTAGTATCTCTGTCCTTTGCCCTGGAGTCACATTTCTGACCCATGCCTCACCAACTAATTCCTTTCTGTTACTCAGCAGTCAAAAAGCTGGAGCAGGATGTGAATGTTTCTGCTGTCACTGGCTCTGATCTCCAGGCTCCTGTTCTTTGCTCCTGCCTGTTCCACTGTGTGCCTTTCTCATGCAGCTCAGAACATGCAGGCTTGACTTGAAGATGCTAGATAGAGGAGCAGCTGTGTTCTACTCATGGTTGATCCTTATAGCCTAGCACTTTCTACCGTGAGGGAATGAGTGAATGAAGTCTGTAATGGAAACCAGGCTCAGAATGCAATTGAGAAGCCTATGAGTGAACAGAAGTTGTGAATAGAGCAAAGCATCCGGTCTTCTATTGTTAAAGGACACACCAATCCTGATTCACATACATAGGAGCTGCAAGAAGGTAGAAGGTCGAAGGAAGTCTGCAGGTCCACAGACACACCGTGTGGCTTTCTACACAGAAGCATGCATAGCCAACAGATCCTCTGCCAATACATTTCCTCCCACCTGTGGAAACATTCCTGCTTTTTGACCAGCGAAACCCAGAAAACAGCAATGATCTCATGAACGAGTATTATCTTTAGTTCACAGGGACCAGGGTACAAACAGATTGCTTAAATGCCAGTGACAGATTGGAAAAGCCATGTCCTTTCCCAAGCTCCAGGATTCCCTACTGATTAGAACCCTTTTGGATGACATTATGTCGAACCATCTGAAATTTCCCAGCTCCACAATTTTTGCTTCAGTGCATGTTTGACTCATTCACTGATGAAGATAAGGAAGGTCCTCACACATTTTGATGTTCCTCCCAGCCTGGAAGGGTACAGTAATGGCACCAAAACGCCCATGCTGAGTGTCTAAAATATTACCACCAGTATAGGACACTCAGCTATGGGGTTTCTGGGCTTTCAGGTTAACCTCCACTGCAACAGTGTTTCATGTCCCTGGGGTCCCCAAAGAGGGGCGTACGTAATAAGAACTCCCTTCTTTCTAACATGGGTCAGGAGTTGTGGGAACACTTCTACTTCTGTTCGGCGGCAAGGACCGAAGAAAAGCACTTTGGGGCCTCTCCTCTCCGTCGCCTTTCCCTTTCCGTTGTTAGTGGAATTGTTAGAGGGCTTTTGCTAATGCAGTCATTTCCAGGAGAGGAAGCCGCCTTTCTTCCATGCCCCAAGCAGCTGGAGTGAATCAGAGAGGCGGCCACATCTGCACATCCTGTGGGGCAATCGCTCACGCGCGGGTGACCGAGCCCTCGGGGCCTGCGGGGGCTGGGGGAGCTTGGGGACCGCGGGGCGGGGCAGGGAGCCGCCTATCCAGGGTCGCTCAGGGCGCGCAGCTGGGTTGCCCCGTTTCCACTCCGCGTACGCCCCCACCCCGTCCCTTGTTTTCCTGCTCTCTCCCCCTCCCCCTCCCGGGACGTCGCGCTGTCCGAGGCCCCGCCGGCTCCGCTCGCCCCCGCCCTCCCTCCGTGAGTAACTCGCCCGCCCCCGGTTTACTACGGCGCCCCGGTCGCCTAGCAGCGGGCGCGCGTTGCCATGGCGACGCGCGCGGAGCGTGTTTTGAATTGTTTGGCGAGGCTCCGCCCTAGCGGCCCCGCGCCTGGGACTCTGCGAGCGGGTGGGGCCGGGCTTGGCGCCCTAGCTTCCTATCGCCGCCTCGGCGTCGGCTCTGAGCCGCGACTCGGGGGCCCTCGCGAGGGGAGGAGCCGGCGAGCGCCGGCCGGAGGGAGGCCGAGCCCCGGGCCTGGGCCCGAGGGCCGGCTGCCCTGGCGAGGCTCGGCAGAGGAAGGGCGGGGAAGAGTCGGCCATCAGATCAGCGCCGCACGCCCAGCCTCTGGGCCTGAGGGTCAGGAGGTGCGGGTGGCAGGGGAACCCCAGAGTCAGGTATTTCCCAGCCCCCGCCCTTCCCCTAAAGGTACAGATCCGTGGCGGCTGGTGTAAGCCTTTGCCTCGTTTGATGGCTCCGAGGGGGAATCCTGGAGACCGCGAATCCTCGTCTGATCTGGGCTCTAGTCCCAGCCGCATCCACGACTGGACTCCTGATTCTGGCCAAGTTGCATAACCCACCTGAGCGATTCAGAAGCGAGCCAGGCGACAGAGCCGTCCTTCACAGCGCGGCTGTGAAGACCAAGGGGCAGCAGGGAAAGTGGAAAGGAAGGGGCAGGGAATCGCCGGGTTCCAGACACCTTGCTAGCCTCTTCGGTAATCCTTACAGTCGGCCTGAGGGACAGGCGGCCACTCCGTTCTCTACGGGGAGCGTTTGATTATCTCAGGGCCACAAGGCTAGTAAATGGTGGTCAGTGTTCAAAACCTCTCGATTCAACCCCAGGCTGCCAGTCGGGAAAGGGAAGATGCGCGCCACTTAGCAAAAGGCACGGGACTGCAGGACAGATTATGGAATCTCTCATGGAATGACGAAATGGATTATGTTTTATACTTAAGATATAGATTGATAAACCCTCCCATGTTTCCTCTGTCTCTCCTAAATTCATAATAAAAAAGATAAAATTTACTACGCTTGGCTTTTTCTATCACCTTCTTACCCGTTCCTGTGGGTTCTCCTATTTATGATCTATTCACTCGGGCTGCAGTCCCATCTCCTGTGATTCCCCAACAACCAATGAACAGCACAAACCACAGTGCTCTGTGTGTGTGTTTTATTTCCCTGCCTAATGGGAAGCTTCATTCTTCTGAGAAAGGCCAGAGGTGTGAGAAATGAACATTTGCTTTTTAAGTAACCCTTTGAGCTGAAAGTTGGCCATTCCCAGCTGTCTCAGATGGGAGGCAAGTCATTTCCAGATGTGGGTTCTCCTAAAGGAGCCAAGATATCATTGGCTGACGGAGGGTCTTTCTGGATCTGGAAGGTTCCCTGCACATTCTCCCAGATTCTCTGAGACCGGAAAGAGGAACTAGCACAGCTAAGGTTGCGTTCTCCTCAGTTCCAGTAGATTCCTGATCAGAGCTGGCCACTGGCAGGACTGTAGGGGTGCTCGCCTTTCTCTGGCAGAGAATTTACTATCTGCTCCTTCCGTTCATTAGAGTCTTACACAGCTCTGGGGTTGCCTCTGCCACTGGGCCTTTTACCAGGAACCAGATTTTGGCAACAGGAATCATACAGATGTGAGGGGAGAAAGGAGAGCTGGAGGGCTCCAAGCAGTCCTGGGAGCAGTGAGGAAAAGTCATGAAGAGGCGGAGGAGGAGGTAACGAAAGGTTAGTGGAAGAAGATGAAAACAGAAGGTCAAGGTCTGGACATTACCAGGTTTATCAATGAAAACGGGGCTTGAGGAACAGATTTCTGTTCCCTTTTGGGTAATCCTGCAGTGTGTTCTCCAGTTCCTACCCTGCACATGTGAAATAAAGTGGTAAATTTGTATAACCTGTTTTATAAACCCAACATTGTATGCCTGAAGCTAGTATTACACTGTATGTTCACTGGAATTTCAATAAAAACCTAGGGGGAAAAAGTGGGGTACCTACCTTCTGGGTGAGACAAACATTTTGAGTCAGTTGAGAGGGATTGCTCATTCACTTCTGAAGCTCTGAGGCAAAGGTGTCTCAGATCTTCTTCTGGTTGGCCCTGATCGGTTGCGTGGAACGCGTATCTGACGGGAAGAGGAATCAGGCCCCCTCTTGCCAGCAGAGGGGTGAGGTGGTATGAGGTGGGCTGGAGAAGATGGAAAAGATGTCCTGTAGCCAGGACGCCAGTTTGGGCGGGGCTGGCTGATGCAAGAGGTTTTTCTCTGTGACATCACAATGACATCACACAGGGCCATCTCTCTGCCGGCCTGGACCCCTGCCGCCTCAGGCCACCCCCAGAACGATGGGGAGCTGCTCTGGGGTACCTAGCAGAGGCCTGGATGTCTTCTGAGTCATCCAAGCTAGAGCGTCTGTTACTGTGTGTAAGAAGCACCAGGGGACCCTTGTAAGCAAGCAGATTCTGTAAGCAAGCAGATCGCTCCTACATGGTGCTGCCCAGACCACATGGGGTGGTGAGGCTCTAGACCAGTGTGGCCGATGAGAAGTACAATACAGGCCATGCATGCGATTTCAAATTTTCTAGTAGCCATGTTTCAAAAACTAAAATGGACACATGCATCACAGTACAACAGTGATATCTTATTTTTTTTAAAGATTTTATTTATTTATTTGACAGAGATCACAAGTAGGCAGAGAGGCAGGCAGAGAGAGAGGAGGAAGCAGGCTCCCTGCTGAGCAGAGAGCCCGATGCGGGGCTCGATCCCAGGACCCTGAGATCATGACCTGGGCCGAAGGCAGAGGCTTAACCCACTGAGCCACCCAGGTGCCCCACAATGATATCTTAAATAGTGTTAAAATTGAAGCTACTGTATTGGGTGACCCAGCCCTAGAGCATTCCCAGAAAAGGCAACAATGTACAGAAATGACCATTCTAAAGGACTAGTATCTGGAAATCTAGTTGATGTTCATAAACCTAATTTTAATAGTACATAGTGAGGATTTGGGAGCTATTAACACTGAGATGTAACTCTGAGGCTTAAAGAGAATGGTGGTGTCTTCCCCAGTCTTCCAGGTAAGAGTCTGGCTGGGGGCTTTCTGTCCTGTAAGATGTGCCACCTCGAGTGTACCCCTGAGTTTAGCCTGGGTGCTCCTCACTGGGATTCCATCCGCTTCTTTGCCACCCCACCTAAATCTCATTTGACCTTCAGGATGCCTGATTCCAGGATCAGTTCAGCCCACAGTCTACCCTTGTGATTTTAGCTTTTCTCTCTTTTTCTCTTCCCTTTGAGCTTGTATAGTGCATTTGGTCTCGCTTTCTAACGGGGAGCTTCTTACTAGCTAAGATACCTAAATAAACGTCTAAGAGAGGCCATCAGATCTAAAATGATCCATCGCTAACTTGAATGGGGGAATTAACATGCCTTGTTCTTGGCGTGTTTCAACTTGATCATATGTCAACTCTCTCTAATTTGCAAATTTAATGTAACCCTAATACAATGAATATTTTTAAAGAGCAGGACAGGCTGACATTCAAGTTCATTTCAGAAAACACATGCACAAGACTAGCTAGGAAATACTGGGAAGAGGGAGCTCTAAGGGAGGACCAGCCCTAACAGAGATACTAAAGCAGGCTACAGGCTTCTACAGGGAAGACAGTGGGGGTTCTGGGGCATGACTAGGCCAGCAGACCAACGGAATAGAAATAAACACAGCTACATAGAGACATCCGGTATGTGGCAAAGGTGGTATCTATAATTGCTGGGTCCAAGATGGTCTTTGGAACAAATGGCATTGGGAAAAACTGGGAAGCTATTTAGACAAATATAAATTATACCCACTTTTTATATGATATTCAGGGATAAACTCCAAATGGACTGGAGATCTGAATGTAGAAAACAGAATTTTACAAGTGCTAGAAGAAAGCAGGGGCAAACGACTCTAAAATCATTTGGAGTAAAGGCTTGGAAATAGAGGCTTTCTGATGATGGCTAAAAATCCAGATACTAGATAAGAAAAAAATGGATAAATTTGACTACATTAAAAAACAGACAAAAACCTTCTCCATGGCAAAAGTCACCATAAACAAAATAAACAAATCATAAACTGGGAGAAAATACGAGCCATACATATGACCGCTAAAAGCCTGTCTCTAATATATAAGGGACTTCTAAACATTAAGGGAGAAAAGAGATCAAAATTCCTATAGGAGAGATCAAAATTAAGGAACAGGTAATTCATAAAAAGAGACATATAAGTGGCCCTAAATATATGAAAAGGCGTTCAACTTCATTTATATTCAGAGTAATGCACATTAAAACAGCAATGAGGGGGCGCCTGGGTGGCTCAGATAAGCAGCCATCTTTGGCTCAGGTCATGATCCCGGGTTCTGGGATTGAGCTCAGTGGGGAGTCGAATCAGCAACATTTAACGAAACCACATGTGCATTTATCCCTTGGCCACAGAAATCCTACTTCTAGGAATTTACCCTGAACATGTACCGCCAACTATATGGACATCTATGTGTACAAGTTACTCATTGCAGTGCTATTTGCGATCGTGAAATACTGGAAACTACCTGAATCTCCCAGTATAGCTTAGTTGAATTAAATATGGCACATACAAACAATGGGGTACTGTACCCCTACATAAAAATAAAAAGCACCAAATGAGGGAGATTTCCATGAACTGATATAGAATGCTTTCCAGGAAACATTAACTGAAAAGCTGGAAAGTGCAAGAGAGTTGCACTTTTGTGTAAGAAAGAAGGGCAAATAAAATGTACAAATATTGGCTTATTGTTACCAAAGAACACAGGAAAGATAAACCAAAAAACAATGAAGTTTATTACTTAGTGGAGGGAGGGGATAGAAGTGATTCAGGAGGGAGAGGTGCTTTTCTGAGCACAATGTTTTTTGTATAGTTTTGACTTTAGGAGGCATGTTAATGTTTTACATATTCAAAAAGAAAATTAAAGCAAGATGGCAAGGGAAAGGAAAATCTACAACCAAAAACAAATGGAAACAAAGGCAAGCTGTATTTCCCATAAACACTACAACCACACTGAAGAGGGGAAGTTAATAGAACAAATCCAAGATACTCACGAACACAATGTTTTACCTTCTACCTTCTGTTTTGGGTGAGACTGGGCTGGGGAGAATTGTAACCAACTCCGAAACTCCTTTTAGTCAATATACTTCATTCATCTTGTGGTGGGCGTGTCAAGCAATTTTGAAATATTTCGATATATTATGACACTGGGCAAATGGAAATGTGTGACTGCTATTGGGAGCTATAATTCCCATATGGGAAAGTGACATCAAAATATGGAATGGGGGAAGGCAAGAAGGAAACTTGTTGGGTGGATTGGGGTTGGAGGCATCAGTGTGATTAAATACACACACACACATCTATATATGTACACACAAATATATAGACATGTACATATTTGTTTGCACGTGTGTATCTATGTAATATGTACATGTGTATTATATTTGTATGTATATGTGTAAACGCATGTATATTTTTTCTAACTTTGTCTACTGAAAGGGCCCAGAAGTAAGGAATCCCCAGCAGCAATGAACACCTAGCACTCAAATCTTGGCCTCTAATATCAAAAGCTTCTCAAAGAAATGACCAATCCCAGAGATAGGACAAGCTAATTATGAGATGAACTTTGAACATTATGCCAGAAAGTAAAGTAATGCTTGAAAAAAAAAAATGATGAGGGGCATTTCACAAGGGCATGGAAGCCACCTTGAAGGGATTTCTACTGGTTAAATCTGGTAGTTTGAGCACCAGGATAATTAAGTACAGCAACTGGGTGACAAATGATTGGAAAAAACAGGAACTAATGAGTCTATACTGATGCATAAATAGGCAGATAAATAACAGATAAACAAGGGGCAAGGGGAGGCTTTGCTTCCTGAACAATAAGTGTGGAGAGCAGGCTGGAATTGCTAAGTCATCATTTCGCAACTGTTATAGTACAGACAGGCTTAAACCCATCTATCAGTGTATGCTAGGTATAGGGGAAAGTGATGGGAAACAGGCTCTTTTCATGGACTCAAAGTGCCTCCCCACAGACTGCTCATTAATTGCAAGGGAAAAAGTAACTGCACAGTAGAGAAATCAGATAACTCTTTGACCGGGTGATTGCAAGTGACCTGACCAACAAGGGGCAGGTGAATAGTGTTGTGTCTCCAGATGTGAAACCCTGAGAAGAATACAGCATCGTTTGTGTAAGATTTGGGTGGAGACTGTGTAAGGTAAGTCTAAGCACGAGAAAACATTGAGCAAATCCCAAATGAGTAACACTCTATTTAAGAAGTTGGACCGTGTGCTTCAAAAATGTCAATGTCACAAAGGGCAAAGAAAAGCTAGGGAAATAGTCCAGATTAAGGAAATTAAAGAGGAATGACAACTACAGTCAATACCAGATCCTGGACTGGATTCTGACCTGGAGGAGGAAAAACTTAAAATAAAGGATTTTATTGAGTCAACTGACATAACTGGAAATCCTGTGGTTGATTAAAGTATTATATCAATGCCGCATTTGCTCAAATAGATAACTGCATTATGCATGTGTAAGAAAATACCCCTATTCTTATAAAATACACAATAAAGTAGGAGCAAAAGATTGTGATGTAAGGAATTTGTGATCGGGGTGTTTAGAAAAATTTATTTAAGTATGAGAGACAGAGTGAATGAGAAAGAATGCAAATGATAGAGCAAATGAGGTAAAATTGTAACAATAGGTAAATTTGGGAAAGGGGTAGATGACTATTCTTTGTATTCATTTAAGTATGGCTTATTTGTGCAGTTTTTCCATAAATTTAAATTATTTCTGCTCCCTCCACAAACAATTACAGAAAGTGTCTACAGATCCCCTAAACCGTTCTCAACTACGTTTTAGAAGTAGATGTGAATATATCCAGAGCTGGCGTTACATCTTCTTGAGACCAGGGCTTTGGTCCTGACAAGGCTCTGAAACTTCATTTCGATCGATGTTTTGTTTATTCTGTTATTGTTCATGAAGGAAAATGGAACTACTGTTCTTCAAGTTCCACCTGGTTCATTCCCGGGGGGCAGAGAATATCCCTTTGCTCATCTCTGAAACCCCCACAGTGACCAAAACACAGGTGCCTGCTCATTCTCATTTGCTGACTTGAAATGCATGCGTAAGACCAGATTGTTTGAGTATCTGAAGCTTTTGGGGGTAGATCTGGAGAAAAACCTCTTTTTTTTTTTTTTTTTTTAAGATTTTATTTGTTTATTTGACAGAGAGAGAGAGAGAGAGAGATCACAAGTAGGCAGAGAGGCAGGCAGAGGGGGAAGGGGAACCAGGTTCCTGCTGAGCAAGGAGCTGATGCAGGGCTCCATCCCAGGACCCTGGGATCACAACCGGAGCCGAAGGCAGCAGCTTAACCGACTGAGCCACCCAGACATCCCATGGATAAAAACCTCTTTAGAGTCAAGGAGAACAATCTAGGCAACAACATCTACAAAATCTTCCCTTTTGGATCTGGTGAAAGGGGTATAAACAGAGCTGGCTGCAGAGTTTAACAGAAAAAGTGGTTGTGCTAGGCTCAACATGCACCCTGCCACCCCCCACCCTGAACCCTCCCAATACTTCCATCCTAATTCCTAATCTCTGGAGCCTGTGAATGTTAATTTACATGCAAAAAAAGGGGGGGGGTGCTTTGCAGATACGATGAAGTCAGGGACCTGGAGATGGGGAGGTGATCCCGGATATCAAGGTGGACCCTGAATGTGGTCACATGTGTCCTTATAAGAGGGAGATTGGACGCAGGCAGAAGAGGACAAGGCAGTGTGGCCATGGAGGCTGCGACTGGCGTAATGTGGCCACAAACCAAGGAATCCAGCAGCCGCCAGGAACTGGAAAAGGCAGGGAAGGGTGCTCTCCTAAGCCCCCCAGAGGGAGTGCCGCCCTCCTGACACCTTGTTTTTGGCTTGGTGCAACAGGTTTCAGACTCCGGGTGCCCAGAAATCTGAGCTCGTCAATTTCTGCGGTTTGAAGCCATCAAGTTTGTGGTAATGGTTACGGCAGCCACAGGAAACGAGTGCAGCCGTAGAAAAGGAAATTACTTCAACCTTCATCCTCACCCCAGCTCAGACACAAGGCCCGTGGGAAGGCATGTCCTCTCTGAGCCTTGTTGCTTTTAATTTATGAGAGAAACACTGGCTAGGTAGGGAGTCTGTGAGTGAAGGAGCAAATGTCCAAAAAATACCACCTCTTCATGCAATCCTCTCTTCCCTCCGATGCATAAAGGTAGGTAATTCTCAAACTTGCCTTCTTCCCCTGAGCCATTCAGACAGCACAGGCACAACATGCTCTGAATTGACTATAGGAATAATTCAGCCTCTTGTCTTTTTCATTCTTAAACCACTGTTTGACTGAGAAAGGACCCAATTCAGAGTTTTTAAAGAAAAAAAAAATCTAATTGCATATACCGATTAGTCGTACTCTCCTTAATTAATTTCAATATGCTCCACCTCCTCATGAGTAGTAATAATAATATAATACTATCACATGACTATTAATAACATAATGTAGTACAGTATAATGTGATGGAAGACACTAGAACGTTGTCTGGCTGGTATTTATTGACTACTGACGATGTTCTGTGCCATGGGCTTTTTCTGTTCATTGTCTCATTCAGTCCCCATAATGCAGTCAGGTGGGCTTATTAACATTATTTGACCCACGAGGAACCTGAGGATAACTCTGCAGATCGCCAACCTTCGGCTTTCTGGTAAGTTACAGCAGGACTGTGGTTCTCAGGGGTTTCTGAGCAAGCAGAAGTACGATGGCCTGGACCCACATCTTGCCCAACTTCCTAGAATGACTAACACACATGGCAGCAGTTCAGAGAAGGTGACTCTCCATGGAGGCAAACTGACAGCGGATAGGGCTCGCAGGGAGGGATTCCAGGGGAGTTTGGGGTCTGAGTCATCAGCGATCCCAACAGAACTGCTAGTTTCGAGTGGTGAGTGCTCGTGCAAGTGTGCTCAAGGTTACAACCATCTCTGGCGTAGCTTTGAGAGCGTCCAGGACAGGAGTTTTCTCAAATGTAGGTCATTCCCAGCTTGGCTTTGAAGAGTCCAAGCCATCCGTGTTCTCTACTGGGTGAAGGGTAGGATTTTGAACATTTAGATGGGAAGCTGCTCGCATAGCAAAAATTAAAACTGCACAGATAACTCTCCTGCTTATACTTCAGTCTCAAGACTGTTAATAACATTCTGGCTTTCCCTCTTGGTCTAAGTAGTTGCTGGTGCTGTGGAAAGACGATGGGATAGATTGTTAAGTGGAGTGGAGTTGCAGAGTTAGTGCTAAAACTCCTAGGTAAATCATCAAAGCTCTGGATAAATCTGTTTATCTTTAAAATACGGGTTAAGAGAACCTCTCCTACTTACTCCGTAAGGCTGTCATCAAGCTGAAATGGAAAAATAAAAGTCTACGAGTTTTGGATTTAGACAGATCTGGGTTCAAATCTCCATTTTCCTTACACGCTATATGACTTGGAGCAGGTTAGTTCAAAATCTCTTTAGTCCTTAGTTTCTAGGTCTGAAGAGGAAGCTGACAACATCTACCTCCTAGGGTCTTAGAGGGTTTGTTTTTTTTTTTAAAGGTTTTATTTATTTACTTGACAGAGATCACAAGTAGGCAGAGAGGCAGGCAGAGAGAGAGGAAGGGAAGCAGGCTCCCCGCTGAGCCGAGAGCCCCATGCGGGGCTCGATCCCAGGACCCTGAGATCATGACCTGAGCACCTGAGCGGAAGGCAGAGGCTTAACCCACTGAGCCACCCAGGCGCCCCTCTTAGAGGGGTTTTAATGAGAAAATGAATACAAAGCATTTAACAGTGCCCAGCACAGGGCAAACATCTAATGAATGGAAGCTATTATTATTAATAGTCCTAACCCACATCAAAAGAACTTAAAAGGATAAAAAGAAGTGTGCCGTCTATTAGCTAAAGTAGGAGTCAGCGCCCGTCTGTGAAATCTAAACGTGCCTTTGAAGACATGCAAGTATGTTTTTATTTACTAATGGTGATGAGCAAGGCGACTGTGCTTGTTCAGTCCGTGAGCCGGAGGGCTTGCGGGATGACCACGCCATGCCTGTGCTCCTGCGCCGGAGACGCTATCCACCTGCGTGTACATTTCATGTGCTCCCATTCATCCTGGCATCTTGCAAAGCGTTTCATACCCTGTGTGTGACTTGCCATGCAACTTCTCCTACTTCCTCTTAAGACTATAAATTCCTTGAGAATAAAGACAGCATTTTCTCTGCGGCCATAAAGCCGGGCAGGGCTGGGTGAGGATTGCGTGGGTGTTCAATGCTTAAGGTACTAATTGGTGCCTGAGTGTGGCAGGGACTGTCATGAACTTTTCCTCCCTGTGTGATTCTGGGGAATTGCGGATAGTGTGTGTGGCGGGGTGGGGGGGGGGCGGGGAGGAGTATGCAGAGAGTGGCTAATGATTTGCCAGGTATTGGGAGCCTCTTGGGTGGGAAAGCTCCAGCAGGGATAACAGTGAATTCCAAAGCAAAGCAAAGAGGTTGGGTTATGTGTCCTTCCTTTCTCTTTTGAAGTACTGCCTTTCATTAACGTGGACCAGAGCCCGTGTATGCTCTGACACTCCCCAGCCGTGGGAGCTGGACTATGTCATTAGCTCCCTTTGAGCTTTAGTTTCTTACTCTTAACATGGGGGTGATGCTATCGGTTCTGTTTACTTCACGAGGCGCTGTGGCCTCTGATGAGATAGCACACATGAAAGCTATGCACACTGTAGAGCCTGATCCATGGTCCACGCAGGTGCCGACACGGTGTCACTCCCCCAGGGGCATCGTAAGACATGGAGTAAGTAGGACAGAGGAAAAGTCTGGGGGCTTCCCTGCTTACGTTTCTCGTCAGCTCGATTCCTTTTTGCCTGTCCATCAAGACCCTCATGGACAAATTCCCTTCCTGCCCCTCCCTCCACCTCATTACTTTACCTGCAGAACGTGCCCAGGTCAGTAAGAGGAAGGGGCCCTAAAGCCTTCATGTGAACACTCGTGGACCCTGAGGCCCCAAGAGGTGAGGTGATTTTTATTAAAGGCCCCAGAGCCTAACAGGGGAAGAGGGGACTCTGGCCAAGTACTTTCTGTTCTCCCACACCGCACGGGACGGAAGGTCCTCTTTGCAATGATCAGCACATCATAAACTAAAAGGATCTTGGCTTTAGTCCTCTGATGGAGGAGCATCTGTCGGGTGCCCAGGCTGCGGGAGGCCCTATTTACTTCTTTTTCCTAAAGGACTTTCTTTCCTGCAGTCTCTTTCCCTCTCCCTATCTTTCTTTTTTCTCTTAACCCCTCCCTCCCTAGAAATTGTCATTCAAACGACACTTTTAGCTCCTAGCCCTGTGATGTATTTTCCTTAAAAAAGAAAAAGCACAAAGCAAAACAAAGCAGAACAGGGACAGCAAAGAACAAGGGCATCCCCAGATGACCAGTTTCCTACCCTGGCACCTACATGGACACAGGGCCTGGTCCCTGCCTGTCCCTCCCGCCCTTCTGTGTCTCCTACCCCACCCCCCCCAGCCATTCCATTTCTTTTGAATTTGGATTCTTTCACCAAGTTTTCTGGGCCCCAAAGAACACCCTGTTCAGGGACCTCAGTCACTTCTCCACCCTTGCTGCCACAGGCTGTGGGATTCCAAGTCAAACAGAACTTTCCTGCCTTTTCCATTCAGCACAACATTCCTTGGCTTGTTTCCTGGGCTGGTGGGAGCTCACAGATGGGAAAATGAGCAGTCCTCTGAAGGAAGAGGCTCAATGACCACAATAGAAATGATGGAAAAGTAGATACAAGGCATAAGCCTTGTAGGGACAAATCGTTAGTAGGATTCCTATCTCAAAAACATCTCGTAGATGCAAATTTAAAAATTACATGCTTGGAAATGATTTGAAACCTAGACAAGTCATCCAGGAGGGAAGGGGCTCTGCTCCTTCTTTCTAGGGACCCATAGTTTAGACCCAAATCAGGACTCTTCTGAAAATGAAAGGATGTGTTACTAACAAGGATGCCAGTGGTCTTCTGGCTTGTAATTAAACACCTTTGCTAAGAAAGGCTGTGCATTTGTCTGTGTGTAGCTCTGAGCATGCACTAAAATTAGCTTCATTGCCCTTGTATCAATTCTTCCCTTGGGTTTGTCAGGCCAGGTCTCATCTCTCTTCCCAGGAGAACAGATGAGGTATTTGAGGACATAGCTCTTCTGTCTTCCGAGTCTGTTCTTCTCCAGTCTAAATACATCCAGTTCCTTGAGCAATTCCTTATTTGGTATAGTCTCCTGTTCTTTCACCATCCTGGCTGGGCTGAATGAGTTCCACATGGTCTGTGTTTGCAAATGTCTGCCCAGAGCTCAGTGTGGTCCCCTTTTAGCCTCCAGCCATTAGATGTCTCAATCTGTCCGCACACAGCAGCTCCTTAGGCAGACTCGAGGAGCAAACACTCAGCAGATATCCCCTTATTCCCTGGAACTTTCTTTCACACACTCTTGGGCACGCTGGATAGGCTGGGTGTTCACCGATTCTGAGACTGGAAGTACAGAAGGAGGAACAAGTGCAGGAGGATGGGGGCTCTAGTCCCGCCTATCTCTCTTTCTGTCAAGAGCTTCGTCTCTAGAATTCGGTTGTTGTGCCACTTACAAGATCTTCACATTTGAGCAAGTTACTGAATATCTCTGTTGCCCGCATCTGGAAAATGTAAAGTCACACTGTGGTCATCAGGGTTAAATGGAAGGTATTGAGAACAGCATTTGGCCACGTGGTAAATCACACCCAGGCTGTTATTATTATGAGGGTTACTGCTCTCCTGCTCTCCTTCCCTTCCCTCCTCGGTGCTGTTGGTCACTCCTGGGGAGGTTTTCTAAGGCACCAAAATCTGCAAGCCACCTGAGTGCTTCGGGCTGAAAAACTCACCTTCTGCCCTCTAGATTGTAGGTGTCTCTGTGGGAGGATAATAACGCCCAAAGCCCGTCATTAAGCCCTTTCAGGCTCCTGGGACCTTTCATCCTAAAGGATTCCAAGGCCCTTGAATAAAATAAGCAAAAACACTCATTAAAACATTAACATGTGTGTGGCAGGTACAACAAGTTGTTGGGATACAGCCCTCCATAAAATTGCTCCTTATCTGAAGTTTTGTTTTTAAGAGGTGAGCTTATTCCAAGTAATCTCTGAATTTTAGTGAATTCAATTCAGAACTTCATCCTGAGTTCCCCCATCTTTCTTTCCCCTTGGACAGGGCTCTGAGCACCCCCCCTCCCCCGCCCCACCCCAGCTCTGTGTCCTCAGCAAGGGCAAGGGGAAGGCACAGGGCAAAAGAGGGAAAAGGCGGCAAGGGGATTCTGTGAATAGCATCACAAAGCCCAAAGAGGCTTGAACTTTTCATCTTAGGATCTGCAAACTATTCATACTCCACTGAGCTGATGTCTGCCTCCAGGCATAATCACACTTCCTTTATAGAGAGAGTATTTTGACTTGCCCTGGGTTAGAATTTCACCTCTTAGGCGGAAATAAACAACAAGATTATGTTGGGTTGGGAGACCCGTCTCACTGTTCCCAATTTTTGCGATTAACGCCATGGTGTTCATGGATCAAGGATGTGCCTGAGGTCTGCCCTGATGCTAGTTCCGGGGAGCACCGTTGGCCTGGCTGCCTGCATGATAGTGACCCCGATGGGAGGGGATGCCGGGCTTGTCCCATGCCCGCCTTGAGGGACACAAGGCTGGCTCTCAGTCTAGCTCAGTTGCATTACAAATCCTTCGTGTTCTGGTGAGACAAAGCAATGGCGAAGTTCTCTTTCTGATGGCCGCATGAGCACTCTCAGTATGAGGTTTCATCAGCCTGGAAATAACCTGACGCTATCTGGGCAGATCTTATCACAGTGCGAGCTTTTAAAGACAAGTGAGTCCATTTCCAGTGGCAGCAGATGCTGGGTTTTCCTCTTGCCCTGCCCCCCACCCCACGCATGGCTGGCCAGGATGGAGGTGGCACCAGATGAAGCGGGCTGTGGTCTCTCACTGCCTCTGACTTGTTGGGTTTGGTGGCACATTCTTAGCTTTCATTTCCAGTTCCTCTAGGGAGAAGGGAAGGGGAAATGAATGAACAGTCAGTGTATGCTTATGTTGAATCAAAAACATCGCCTATATGATTTCACTTAGTTTACCAGCTTGTAATGTTACTCGAAACCCTTGTTTTTTGTTTTTTGGGTTTTTTTTTTTTTTTTGGCCACACAAGTGAAGGAACATGTGGGCCATGTGTACTTTAGACCAGAATAAAAAGGGACAGAAGATTCTCTTTGTAGGGCCTCTGCTGTTCTCTCTACTCATAGGAGATGAAAACATTGACATGGCAGATTCTAACACGAATAGACTTCCACATGTGGCCCCTTTCTGAGAGTGCCAATCTTCATTTGAGGGTTTGTGAACTGACGGATTCCTATTACTTTGTGGACTATTATACCCAATGATAGTAGCAATTCGGATTTGTGCTGGTGACTCCGTAGAAACAACTTAGTATATGAAGCATAACTAACTGAGCAAGCATTCCCAACTGTTTATTAACCATGTGTCTGAGATATATAGCCATTGGACCAGGAGGCCATGACCAAGTTACCCCTACCACCGTGTACGAGAACTAACTTGGAGAAAATAACCTGCCTCGATACTCCAAATGTGTATGATGATGCCAATAGCATAATAGCCATTTGTAGGATCAGCTTGATTTGTGTTCGTATTGCTTTAGTTTTGCTTTTGTTCATGAGAGTTATTGCTTGCTGGCCTTAATAGCTCAGAACTTAATTTCATTTACATCTTTTTGAAATATATGATGTGCTTTGTGGCCCAGAGATCCCAGGAATGGGCCAAAGATGTGGCTTCAGAGGTTTGACCTTCACTGTTTCCTGGGGGTGGACAGATGGTTTGTTCCATATGACGAGTTGCTAGAAAAAACTTAGATGGATTATTGCAATTCGATTTGCATATATAAATACTGAAGTGTGTGTGTAATAATACACTTGATGCAAATATCCTATAAACACATTACTGCTACATCAGCCATTCAGATAAGTTCAATGGGCTTGCCATCCCACGAATGGTTTTATCAGCCTGTCCTCCCTCCAGGCTACAAAGCCTGTATCACAGAGACAGTAAAGCTGATTAAAAGCGATTAACATTCTTTCCTCTTGACTTTATGGAGAACAGTGACATATGAGACTCAATTTATGTTTACTGGGCCTCTTTACCATAGAGCTAAGCATAGATGCTGGGTCCAGAAGAGGTGAGAGATATGATCCCAGTCCTCAAACACCAATAATCAAGTCAGGGAGCTAAAAATAACACTCAAGAAGTAAGCAGTGACATTTCTGGAAGGATGTATAAATTGTGTGACTAACCTCTTACCTGATAACTGTTTGTATTGTTAATAACAGTTATTAATAATGGGACACATTAGCATTTACAGCAAGGTCTTTTTATGATCCCTGTACCATCTCTCTGAAAGAGGTGGTGGAAAGAATAAAATTTGTTGAGTAAATATGCAAAGTGGACCAAATGATACCTACACATGAAGTGGGTTTCACTAGAGAAAAGGAATCTTGAGCTTGGGGACCCAAATCTTTTATAATGGGCAGTAAGTCTTCCTGAATTTTCTTCCAAAGGGAGACTCTATCTTTCAAGTCTGTTTATCATACAAATGTCCTTGCAAAGATAATTCTGGAGCAAAGAATAGTCAGTGCCTCTCTCATAAGACATGTGAACTTATAAGAGATGCCTGGAGAGTTGTCTTCTTCCTTGCTCAAGGTTGCCCAACTGGTTAGCATCAGGGCTAGGGTTAGAACCAAAGTAGCCAAGGTGAATGGAATGATCTCACTGGTCCCTTGTTCAAGACCTCAGACTCAAATTTGTTCCAACACCTGGGACCAGCCCTCATCCTGTTTGGGAGAGTTTGCCTATATGAGGCATCCATTACAAGTGATGGGGTTTGTTCTTGTCCCATGGGCCAAGCCTCAGTCTTGGGCTCCACTCTCATGGTGTTTCTTGTCTTATTCCTCAGGGCTGAAGTGCCTGCCTTGGCCTTCCACCTAGTTCCACAGCTCCAGGGATTTCATTGCTGTATCCTGGCCCACTCTTGGCCAACATCATGCCTGGATCTCTGTGTCTTCTATCTCACTGTATGTGGTCCAGTTGTCACACTTGCAGGAGCTTCTTGATGCTGACCTGCCCACCAAGACATTTATCCTGTCACTCTCTCCTTAGGATTTGCTCCACAGGTCCAGTTGGACTTCAGATAACTTCTCCTGTAACATCTACACCTGTGTATGACCCCATTCATTGTGTTTTATTTCTGGGTCATTGTCTACTTGCTTACTTGATTTCATTCCAGGAAGAGAAGGAGTTGGTGATGGGGAGATCAAGAAGGAACATCATAAGCTGAGTGCTGCAGGGTGATGAGTAGACTGGACTGGGCCAAAGGCCGGTGTGGTTAGAACTGGGGGAAGATTGGCCCAGAAGACACTTTGAATGCCAGGCTGAAGAATATCAGTAGAACTACTAACTGAATCATAGAATATCACAAGGCTTCATGGGAGTGTCCACAAGCTCATAGAGAGAGCATGGGTTTTGGAATTGGATGGAACTGGGTTTGAATCCTGGATCTGATACATACTAGAGCATGACCTTGGAATGTTTGGTCTGTGTCTCAGAGTTCTTCATCTATCAAATCGTGTGAATAACACCTCATGGGGCTGTGATGAGGGTTGTTGATAATACAGATACAACATTTAACACCGTGACTTCAATTTTTAAAGGCTCAATAAATGGTAGCTATTATACATGTATCATTATGGAATGTTTGCCCTGGAATAGACCTTAGATCTTGATCTGACCTGCTTATTTTAGATAGGAGGGAAAAAAAATGAAGCACAGAGTGGTCAGCAAAGTGACCTGTTTGCCCAGCCTTGTCCATGGAATCTTACCCATTGAACAATTATTTATCAAGCAGTACTTGATAGTGTGCAGTTAGACATTTATTAGTTAGTGACTTTGCTATGAGCAGTCAGGAGCATCCTTGGGAGACAGAGACTAGGGGTTCAATTCAGGCTTACCCTATGTGGGGAGAGCGTTCCTTTCTAGCCATAGACTATCTAGATGTAAACAGTAATGTGCTCCTGTCCCAAGGCCAGCTTCCCAGCTCTTGAAACTCACCACCTTTCTTCTGTTCCTCAAAACTGCTTCACTCTTTGGGGCCACCTCAAGCCCCTTTAGTCAGCTCATTCTTACCCATTCTATTCATTCCTAGTCTGTTTAAGCCCATTTTCTCATGGATCTTCCCAGATCTCCCCAGTGAGTAGAGGCTGCCTGTCACGTGCTCCTCTTATGCCCTGTGCTGCTACTTCACGGGGTTCTTTGTGCTCTGATGACATCATCAATACCCATCTTTCCCACTAGGGATCCCTTTAAGAGCAGCAGTTGGTGGCACTTGTTCTCCAGGACATCCCCAGAGCCCAACAGAGAGTGGAGGCTTAGCGCGTGTTGGCTAAATGATTCAGTAAGGCTTGCTAACTGCAATTGCTGTTCCAGAATTTTGGAGTTGCTGCTTAGAATGTAAAACATGCCCTAAAAATGGGACGCTAATGGTCTCAGAATAAAGGAGAAGTCTTCCAAAGCAAGGCAATTAGAAAAATTATAGTGATATGTGCATATTTAGGTATTATACCTGCAGACACACAAGCCTTTTGCAGTGTCCTTATTTTTCTCATTTTCTCATGTAGTGACACTTCATTATGGACTTGCGTGGTCTGAGGACTAGCATTTGGAAACTTCTCTGCTAGAAGTCAGACTCACTCATTAATTAATTGTAGCAAGTGCCTTTGCTATACAGTGCTGAGGAAGGCAGATTTCAGAGTCCCGAAGGTTTTCATGATGAATGTACAAAATGCACATCCATTTTTTATTTCCTCTTGGTACAATTTTTATCCCTAGCTGGACTTTTTTTTTAAAAGATTTTATTTATTTATTTGTCAGAGAGAGAGAGAGAGAGAGCCAGAGAGCGAGCACAGGCAGACAGAGTGGCAGGCAGAGGCAGAGGGAGAAGCAGGCTCCCCGCCGAGCAAGGAGCCCGATGTGGGACTCGATCCCAGGATGCTGGGATCATGACCTGAGCCGAAGGCAGGCGCTTAACCAACTGAGCCACCCAGGCGTCCCAAGTACTTTTTTTTTTTTTTTTTAAATGAACCTCCCCCCACCCCCACCCCATCACAATGACTTATTTAGTTCCAGGGCCATGCACACAAGGGAGATAGTGGCACACGCAGAAAAAGGTCATTCTCTGGAAAGTGTCATTTAGCCAAAGTGGAACATGGCCCCCTAGAGTAGCTGAAATCCCTTCGTAGATTTATGGTGTCTCCAGATTGTCCCAGTCCTGCCTCAGGATGAGAACAAGGGAAGCAGGTTTAGGAAATGGGGCCTAGGGCCCCTGGGTACAGCTATGTGGGCTGTGCCCTGCCAAGGGTCCCCAGCTGAGAGCAGTGGGCTATCTCACCATGCTGGGCATCCAGATGGGGACTGGCTGTGCTGGGAAGACAAGGCCACATGCCCCAGGTCACAAGGAGAAAGGGCTGGAGGTGGTGGCAAGTCAGTGAGATCATAGTATATCTTGGTTTCGAGGATGTGAGCTTTGCCGTGAGAGAGATATGCGTGTCAATCTTTGCTCGGGTATTTACTGTGTGCCTTTGGGCAAGACTGTAAGCCTTGGTTTCCTCATCTGTAAAATCAGGACAACAAGGGTGACTGGGTGGCTCAGTCGGTTAAGCATCTGCCTTTGGCTCAAGTCATGATTCTGGTGTCCTGGGATCGAGTCCCGCATTGTGCTCTTTGCTCAGCAGGGAGCCTGCTTCTCCCTCTGTCCCTTCCCACACTTATGCTCTCTTTCTTCAAATAAATTAATAAAATCTTAAAAAAAAGCCACAAGGATAGCAACATTATCTGTTGATAAGGTGGTTGGAAGGATCACATGGGATATTGTGGGCAGAAGGTTCAGCCGAGTGGTGGGGCCGTATTTAATGCTTCGTACACCTGTGTCGGTCATAGGTGGTGCCAAGGCACCCATGGTCATCTGGGACATACTTCTGGACAGAGAACTCATGCACCCTTTGCTCTTTTCTCCTTACCTCACCACCCTGTCTCAACCTGTGCCTCCTCTTAGTGTCCTCGCCAGTCCCATTACTAAAACCAGGAACTCAAATGCCAACCTAGACTTCTGTTTCTTCTCCCTCTAACATCTCAGTGGTCTATCAATTCTACCAACTCTCCATCTCCACCACTTATTCCTGCTCCACCCCTTATTCCTGCTACTTGTTCCAGAAGGCATGCAAATCCTTTCTGGGACAATGGCAGCGGCCCCCAGGCTGGCTCCCATTCCCAATCTGATCTCGTGTAGTCTCTTGCTTAAGACTATCTCTGTTTATCTACAGAATAAAGCCCAAACTTCTTTGGAGGTAATTATGGTTCTGCAAGACCTGGCTTGTCTCCTCACTGCTTCTGCCTCGACATCTGTGTTCCAGAGATACTTTCTGTAGACTCAAGAGCTTCATGGTTGTTGTTTTGTTTTTATTTTTAATCTCTGCACCTTAAACATGTTGCTCCCCTTTCCTGGAATGCTGTTAATAATGATGATAACGCAGTGAAGGAGGATGATAAGAACAGCCCGCATGTATTGGGAACTTATATCGTTCTCAGTGTTTAGTGCTTTACGATTATAATCTGCTTTTCCCCAACTTTGGTCACTTGGTGGACTCATCAAGAACCATTATAATTAAAAAAAAATTTTTTTTAAAAAATATACTCACATGAATGTTTCACTTGCAATTCAGAAAGCTTGACTTTGCCCGTGTCTCTTATCTACGGGGGAACTCGCACTGGTGTGTGTGGTAGCTAGTGCTATGCCTCTTATTCATTTTTTCCCCCCTCTTTAAATTGATGTTATTTCTTAGAGCACTTTTAGGTTCACAGTAAAATTGAGTGGAAAGCACAGCGAGTTCCCATTTACTTCCTACTTCTCCCTTACTGCCTCTCCTACTATCAGCATTCTGCATCAGAATGGTCCATTTATTACAACTGATGAACCAACATTGATACATTGTCTCTCAGAGTCCACGGTCACATTAGGGTTCATTTTCAGTGTTGTACATTCTATGGGTTTTGAAAAATGTATAATGACATGAACCCGCTTTTGTAGAGTAATACAGAATAGTTCTACTGCCTTAAAAACCCTCTGTGCTCTGCCTACTCATCCTTTCCTCCCACCCACCCCTGGCAACCAATGGTCTTTTTACTATCTCTATAGTTTTACCTTTTTCGGAATGTCACAGTTGGAATTGGACAACGTGTAGCATTTTCAGTTTGGATATTTTTTTCACAAAGCAATACATATTTAAAATTCCCCATGTCTTTTCATGGCTTGATAGCTCATTTCTTTTCAGATTTTATTTATTTGTTTATTTGACAGAGAGAGAGATCACAAGTAGACAGAGAGGTGGGCAGAGAGAGAGGGGAGCAGGCTCCCCGCTGAGCAGAGAGCCTGATGCGGGGCTCGATCCCAGGACCCTGGGATCATGACCTGAGACAAAGGCAGAGGCTTAACCCATTGAGCCACCCAGGCGCCCCAACTAATTTCCTTTAAACACTGAATAATATTCCATCCTCTGGATGAACCAAAGTTTGCTTATCCACTCACCTACTGAAGGGCATCTTGATTGCTTCCGGGTTTTGACAATTATGAATAAACCTGCTATAAACCTGTGTGTGCAGGTTTCTTCATGGACATCCATTTCCATCTTCCTTGGATAAATACCAAGGAGTGTGATCACTGGGTTATTTGGTAAGAGTATGTTTAGTTTTATAAGGAACCGTCAAACTGTTATCCAAAGTAGCTGTACCATTTTGCAGTCCCACCAGCAGTGAGTGAGAGTTCCTGGTGCTCCGCAGCCTTCTCAGTATTTGGTGATGTCAGTGTTCTGGATTTGGGTCAATCTAATTGGTGTGTAGTGGTATTTCACTGTTGTTTTAGTTTTCAATTACCTAATGGTATACGACATCGAACCCCTTTTCATAGGCTTATTTGCCATCTGTGTGTCTTCTTTGGTGACGTGTCTGATAGGTCTTTGGCCCATTTTTTAAAGTTGGATTGTTTGTTTTCTTACTATTGAGTTTTAAGAGTTCTTTGTATATTTTGGATAAGAATCTTTTATCGATGTCTTTTGCAAAATATTTTCTCCCAGTCTTCGATTTATCTTCTCATTTTCTTGAGCTCCCACTCATTTTTAAAGCCCAGCTCAGAGCTCACCTTCTGTGACACTGGGCCTCTCTCTTCCCCTCCCCAGCAGGTGGTCTGGATTAACTTTGTGCCCTTTATGAACATCAATCCTATTGTAAATACTAGCCCATCAGACTGTGGGATTCTTGGGGAGAGGGTCATGTGACTCATTTTTGCATTTCCAGAGCAAAGCACAGTATCTGGCATGAATCAAGTACCCAATAGATGTTTGTTGCCTAAACAGAGCTGGCAGATGAAGACATACATGCCCAGGGCACCCCTGCCTCCCTCAGAAGCATGGGCGGCGAGTGGGGCATTCCTTTAGTAGCAGTATGGAGAAACATGCTCTGTGAATGGGATTTTGGTCTCAGTGAGCTTTCATCTCCACCTGAGCACAGGTATTTTTGCCAGATGTAAGCCATCCAGTACCCACCAGAGAAGCTGCTGTTGGTCAAGGAGCTGAATGCCCTCCCCACTCACAAGAATGTTTATAAAATGCTCTGAGGCCCTCCGTGGGCGGGGAATCTGGTCCTCACAGGCATGCAATCTTTCAGAATGTATCCCGCCTCAACACTTGTCATTTTTCTTTCCACGTTTGGATATCTGCAAAGATAGAACTCTCACTCAGAAGGAACAATTTACCATTCTGTCTGCCTTCAGAAAGTCTCTTCTGATTTCCTGAATAGGGTGCCGCACGCATGTACAGGTGTGTGCCTAGGTGGCAAATTCCTCCTGAATTCTTTCACGGGTCAGAATGTTGCTAACATGACCATCGAAACTCTTTCCTTACTCTCTCCCCCCACCCCCACCCCTCATCTTCCTTCAGCTTTTTCTCACTTCTCAAGTTTGCTTCTCTTGCCTTTGGCTTGCAATGTTTTTGTAAAACTCTCCCTTGTCTGACCCATCTAGTCTTTGGTATTTAGCCCAGAATGTGTTCCATTATGTTTAAGAACACTTTTCTGTCAATGGGGCTTCTATTGGGAGCAGACAGCACCCAGAGTTGGGTGAAGCCCCGAGGGAGTGCAGTGGGAGAAGAAAGAACTTTCACATGATTTATAGGCTGGTGACTGTTTTGTTTCATAGACACGAATGCTGAGACATTCAGATGAAAAGTAGAGAAAAATTCTGTAAAGAATCAGCAGATGTTTTGTCTATAAGACTTCAGGCTTTTGATGTTAGGCGGAAAAAACATGTGAATTCTTGACTGAATATTGCAATTTTCACAGGGCGTTTGGGTGATATTTGGGTTTTAGTCACTATTAGCATTTTGGGTCAATTTAGGGAATTTAAAAAGTTACCAAAGTATTGCAGGCTCATTGTGTAGAAGTCTACATACTAGAAGCTTAAATGTCCTTCTCTGTCTTCTCTCCTTTGCTCCAATTTCACTCTTTTCTAAGATGAGTCATGGGTTGAATATGTATGTTTTTGGGCACTTTTTCTGTTCATTTGCATACACACATAATTCTATTATTATTTTTTATGTAAATGGTCATTTTATACAATGTATTCTTTAATGTCCATTTTTTTCAGTGAACAATAGACCTTGGAGATCTTCCATGTCCCTATAGATGTCATTGTCTCACACTGTGTCATTGCGGATAGGGCTCTGTACCAAGGCACACTGTCATTTACTTCACCATCTCCCCAGGGAGGGCTGTTTTGGTTGTTTTCTTCAATTTTTTTTTTCCATTCCTTTTTTTTCTTTTTCTATTTTCTTTTTTAAACAAAAAAGCAATAAATATCCTTACACGCCTTTTTTTTCCTGTGCGTGTCTTTGTGTTGGATGTTATCAAGGTTTATACATTTTTTTCTTATTCCAAGTAAAATTAAAAATTCTTTTGTACCCATTTTTTAAAATTGCAAATTGTCTGTTAATTTTCTTTGTTTACTGTTCTTTTGTGTATTTTCTTATACATCTTTGGGGTCTCCCTGCAACATTTTATTATGAACATTTTCAAGCACACAGAAAAGTTGAAAGAATTTGTGTAGTTTAGGGGTGTCTGGATGGTGCAGTTGGTTGAACATCTGACCCTCAGGCTGTGGCTTTTTGGCTTTTGGCTCAGGTTTTGGCTCAGGCTGCGATCTCAGGGTCTTGAGGTCAAACACTGTAGTTGGGCTCTGCCTCACTGTTGGGCTCTGCGCTCACTGCAGTCTGCTGGAGATCCTCCTGCCTCTCCCTCCTCCTCCCCCCTGCTTTCTCTCTCTCTCAAATAAATAAATTAATTTTAAAAAAGAGTTGTGTAGTTTAAGCATCCATATACCTACTATCTAGACTGATAATTAACATTTTGCTATATTTATTTTATCATATATCTTTTCATCTATTCCTTTATTCATTTGTCCATTCACCTTATTTTTGTATGTTTTGAATGAAGCTGCAGATATCAGTAGGCTAAATATTTCAGTTGCCTATCAACAACAGGATTTAACACTTGTTTATAGTTCTTTTTTTTCTATGTAAAATTTACATACAACAAAGTGCACACATCTTAAGGGTATGATTCAATGTAGAGAGCTTTTCTTTTCTTTTTTTTTAAATTTTATGTATTTATTTGACAGAGAGAGGGAGGAAAGAGAGAGACAGAGAGTGTGCGGGAGCAGGGGGGAGGTACAGAGGGTAAGGAAGAAGGAGATTCCTTGCTGAGCAAGGAGCTTGATGCAGGGCTCAACCCCAGAACCCTGGGATCATGACCTGAGCCCAAGACAGATGCTTAATCCACTGAGTTACCTAGGTGCCCCTCAACATAAGGAGATTTTAATACATTAAGAATAGTCATGGGGCGCCTGGGTGGCTCAGTGGGTTAAAGCCTCTGCCTTTGGCTCAGGTCATGATCTCAGGGTCCTGGGATGGAGCCCTGCGTCAGGCTCTCTGCTCGGCGGGGAAACTGCTTCCTCCTCTCTCTCTCTCTCTGCCTGCCTCTCTGCCTACTTGTGATCTCTGTCAAATAAATAAATAAATAAAATCTTTAAAAAAAAAAAAAGAAGAATAGTCATCTCTCTCTCTCTCTCTCTCTCTCTCTCTCTATATATATATATATATATATATTGCAAGTATTTTCTCCCAATCAGCCTCTTATTTTTCAAGTTTGTTATGATAGTTTTCACATATGGAAATGGAAAATTTATATAGCCAATCTATCAGTAAGTTCTAGGTTTATTTTATTTTATTTTATTTTATTTTATTTTATTTTATTTTATTTTACAGAGAGAGAGAGAGAGAGAGAAAGCGAGCGCATAAGGAAGGGGAGCTGCAGGCAGAGGGAGAAGCAGGTTCTCTGCTGAGTGAGGAGCCCAATGCAAGACTTGATCCCAGGACCCTGGGATCCTGACCTGAGCTGAAGACAGACGCTTAACCCACTGAGCCACCCAAGTGTCCTACATTCTAGGTTTTATGTCTTGCTTAGGAAGATTTCTCCCACCTAATATTAGTTTAAAAGTTCTGTATTTTTTCAGTGCTTCAGTAGGTCTATTTTTAATTTGTAAATCTATATTAAATTATATGTTTGTGGGGGGGAGGCCTATAACTTCACTTTTGCATTCAGAAAACCAATTGTCCCAAAGCTAAACACTAGTATTAGAATTATCTCTTAACAGTCTTTGTCTGTTTTCTCCAAACCTTGGAAGAAACTGGGAGAGCAAAGAGAGAAAAGGCGCTGAAACTTAGCAGCAGGCAGGAGACAAGGGGGCGGAGAAAGACAGGATGAGATTTTTGGAGTGAAGTTTTGAAAGGTTCACTGCAATTTCCCACAACCATTGAATGAAGTAATTTCTGACATAAAACAGTGAACGTGTTACGTTTGGGTTTCAACAGTATCTCCCCAATAATATTATTTTCTAACCAACATAATATGGTAAGATGATTCAGCGTTTGGGAATTAACATAAAGAGCACTTTCTGGATCTTCTTAGCCAAGACATCTGAGAAAGAGTTGGAGTCAAGATAAGAAGTGTATAAGCTCTGAACCGCAGCGTTGGTGACTGCTGAGTCTGCAGTCATGTGGAACGGGAGAGGAAGAAGTCAGAGGTCAAGAGCAGGCATGTGGAGGATCCGGTCTACCCCTTGCTCATTCACTTTTGCAGGAGGGACAAGGGAGCCCTTGGCAAGGGAGCATGACTTGGGGTAAGTGTTGCCATTTGAGAATCAAGGGAGCAAAAGCAATCTGGATATGTACTTCCTTTGAGAACATATCTAGAATACTTCATTCAGTATTCATTACTGTTATGTAGGGTGACAGTCAACCAGAGAGAATCAAAGAGAAGAAATTGCTTGTGAGAATAGGTGGCCATAATATATGCAAAGGTATTTTGTAAACTGCATTGCATAACACCAAAGCAAATTCTTTCTATTATTATTGTAACATAGGGAAAGAAGGAGAAAGTACAATTTTTTTTTTGGTTCCATGATAAACAATTGTAGACATCAAAATGGTAGACATCAAAAGAACTGTATGTAGGGGTTCGTATGTATCATGCATTTCTCCAAACACAATATCTTTTTGTTCTGGAACTACTCAGAAGATAGACCTAGCCATTCCACTTCTTGGCATTTATCCCAGAGAAATGAAAGGATATACCAATGCAAACACTTGTACATGAATATCCATAGCAACTTTATTTATAATATCCCCGAGTTAAAGCAACCCAAACGGCCATCAACAAGTGAAATGATAAACAAATGTGGGATATCCTTACAATGGAATACTTATTAGCAATAAAAAGGAATGAACTCTGGTACACCCAACAGTATGGAATAAATCTCAAAATAATTTTACTGAGTGAAAGAATCCAGGCAAATATTGGGGGTGGGGATGGGTAGATTCATTATCTTGATTATGGTGATGGTTTCATGGATGTATATATATATATATATATATATATATATATATATATATATATGTGAAAACGTTTCAAATCATACAATTTAAACAGCATATTTTATTGTATGTCATTATACCTCGTACAGCTGTTAAAAGAAAAGGTACTATCAGAAGGTGACCTATTGACTTTGCAAAACACAATCTTTTCTAAAAATTGAAACTTAAAATTTTAGGCAAGCAATGTTTACTACTGCTTTTAAACCACAATTTGATGTGGAAAAATCCAGCTGACACCATATATTCTTAAAGTTAAAACTTTTTCAAAAAAGTTCTCTTAGAGTTGAAAAGTCTGTGTTGATCACGTACGAGATGAAAAATGAGTCAGAGGGAAACAGAAGAGGTTTATAAAGGCATCTATTCACCACCACACTCTTTGGGTTAAGGAATTAGTTCTCCAGTGGGAAATTATAGAAGCTCTCTTGGCATAGTCAAGAAAATCCACGTGAACAAAGACTCAGCTTAAAAAGAAAGCTCAAAACTTGTAAATGCTTTCATTCAAAGATACAAGCTTTTCCAAACACCAATTAATGAAATCTCCCAGCATGCAGGGAGCAGAGGGGTGCACTCATCACTCCTTTTACAGATCAAGAGTTAGAATCCAAAAAGGGTTCAGACAGCTTGTCCGAGGTACCTGGGGTGGCCGCTGTTGACTCAGGGGTGAGGCTCGAGTTCTGCCTCCTGGTTCCTTTACTGACTCTCTAGCCCTAGACCAGCCTCTGGAGGGGGAAGAAAACTTACATCTTAACCTGTTCGCTTTGGAGCCAAGATGGTAGCAGAGGCGCAATGAGGGTGGGATCCAATGGTCTGATGCTAAGCTCATTTCCTCAATTCCTCCCTAACTATTTTGAACCAGTTCATTGCCGTCTTCATTGCACTTTGTGAATGATAGAATCTATTGTTGAAGGCTAAATGATTTCTTGGTAAACTTGCAATCAGGATTTTCACCCATTTGCTTTGTGTTTTCAGAGAGCTGTCGAGCACAAAGTAGAGATTCTTTCCACTCCGAGGAAACTCTGGGAAACTCTCAATCCTGTTGGATTCCTTCTGTGATCAATCTGGAGTCTTTGGGATCTAGAAAGGGAAAGCCTGTTAGAACTAAAGCACCAGCAAATGGAAGATCTATTTGACACATCCTGGGAGAGATTTACTTGTGAATTTTGAAAAATATTGTAGCCTATGAGGGGTTCCCCATTCCCCACCCTTTTCTGGAATGTGAGCTCTGTTTCTTTTTCTCACAAGTGTGGAAGAACCAGTTAATTTGGATGTGAGATCCTATGATCAGTGGCAATCTTTTCCTGGATGACATATGGTGAGAGGTTCTAACCCAAGTAAGACTCATTTACTATGAGTTTCTATTGTAGCTCTCATGGGAATGCTTGACTTGTCCGGGAGTTACTCATCTAGCAGGAGCAGCCATCTGAAGCACAAAGGAGAAGCCAGAAGGAAGCCACAAAAGCCTTTGGGTGGCCAGGGTGGGCATCAAAAATTCATAGAGCTACTCGGCCTCTTTCATTTACTCTTATTTCAGGCATGACCTAATAAGCTTAATAATCTGCTGATCTATAGCAGATTATAGTCCGTGCATTACTGCATCATTTCCATTTAGAAACAGAAACAAGAAACTGGCAACTTTATGGTGAAGCAGGAGACAGGGGAATTATAAAAACACAAATAAGAATGCAAGACACAATCTGAGATGGAGCCAAAAAGCTCTCTGTCCAAAGCCCAAGAGTTCATTTATTTTGGATCTCGAAGCCAATATTAGAGATGATTTATTTGTTCTACCAATATGTATTGGGAGCCTGAGCACTCCACCAGGTACTGGGTATGTAACGTTGGAGCAGGTTCTGTCCTTATGGAGGGTAATGAAACATGTTGGGTGAGTTTTATCTAGGAAACTAGAGAATAACACAACATATTTAGAAAGATTTCCGTAACAGTGAAATATGTTTAAACGATTTGATTCCCCAAATTTTAGGCTCCAGGAATCTGGGAGGATCAATTATGTAGAACAGTTCATTCCCCACTGGACCGAGTAAATGAGGCATTAATTATATTAGCGTGACATTGTTATTAGTTTTATATTAAGAGCAGTATGCATCTGTGTTATTTTCTGAAGACACAGCTGTCTGCTTTACCCTTTAATTATTTCTGGCTCCTGTGACATTATACATTTCAGCTCAATTAAGCCAGCCTACTACTCCTTGGGGTGAGGAGACTGGGCACAAGCTTGGGTGTTTTGATGAGTGGAGGTGACAGATCTGAGGAAGGAGAAAGTAAAGAGGCAAAGCAGGGGTGCAAGGGACCCTCCATTTTCATGTTTATAGAGCACTCTCATTTTGCCAACCTCTCTCCTACCTCTCACCCAGTCCCACTTTCTAATGGAGAAAAATAAAGGTCCAAAAGAAATAGATTTAATGGAATTAGAACAGAGGGTGGGGCTGCTTGGGGATGTACCGTGCATTTAAAATAAAACAAAACAAAATGCCTCTTGACTGCCAAGTCCTCTGGACTGCCAAGGCAGGAAATTTCTGCCCAACTGGAAGGGCCGGTTGCAGAAATCCTTGAGGGCCTTTCTGGAAAGGCTGGAGGAGGCGTGGCTGTGAGAGAGCTCCTCAGGGCATCTACCATCCCCTGCAGCCTGGTTGAGGTAGTGAGTCAGGGGTACCAGGGGTGTGAGGGCAGTGAGATGAGTCTGACCCAGCAGAGGGACTGGGTCAGAATGTGACCATGTTCAGGCAGGGTCATCTCTGTGTCAGAGGACTGTGTGGGCTCAGCAGGCCAAAGATGATTGAATTAAACAGCTAGTATGGAATCAGATTTAGAACCAGAGCCAGTATCAATCCATGAATGAGGCTTCTCCTCACCCAACTTTGACTTCCACCTCTAGAGTCTATTTTTCATCATTGTACCCTTAGGAGTACCTAGATCAGCTCCTGGCCTGAAGCTCCTGCAATGTTGGACGAATGAATAAACTTAGGAAACCTTTTTGCTGCCTTCTTGCCATTATAATAAACTCTTTCTGAAACTACTTGGCATCCCTGATTTAAAACACATGTACACACACACACACACACACACACACACACGCGCGCGCGCGCGCGCGCGTGCGCGGAAACGAAACAGTTTCACGGAAACGAAAACAGTTTCCTACCTTGCTTAGAATTTCTCATACAGTCAGATCCAAGGAAATTAATCAGATCCTAAAACGGGGAGAAATTGGGCAAATTATGTCCACATTCTTATTGCCCATTACTTCACAAAAGTTTCCGGAGAGTAAAAATAAATATTTACTGTTGTCTTAGGTGGTTTACCCTTAGTAATGAAGTGTACACTCAGAAGTTTATGGCTAGGCAAGTTCTACCCTGAGGAGATAGCAGTCTAATTATAAGGAAGACAGACAAGGATAAATACATATAAGTGTTTCTCTCATCAAAATAACCTGTAGGCAGGGCCTCTGTTCTGAGGTCTGTGAATATCCCTATCTTTTCAATATGGTGTCTAGGACCACACAACTTCTCTGGACCCTTACCCCTTTTCCCTCCCTCCCCCCCTTCTCTGTCTTTTGATAAAGATTGGCACAGGTAGGAAATGCCCAGTGAGGTAGATGTGGCTTGGGGGTGGAGGAGGGGCTGTAATTTGCCAAACTCTGTTCTAGAAGAAGGATTCATGATTATAGTCTAGTGCAGGTTTCTTCTCTTGAGTACAATGGGACTGGACAGCCTAGGAAGGGCCATGTCAGGTGGGGTCCCAAGGCCCATCCATCTGTTGTGAGGGAGCCCGCTAGCACAAGTGTTACGGGAGGGTTATAGTTGCTCTCCATGGATGATTTTGTGAGAGTAAGCATCTACTCCTTGACCACATCGCATTTTCTCCCAAACTCACCAATGGCTTTACCATCATGGCTAACCTTTTAACTACTTCATTTAGTAAAAGCCTATGCTCCCTTTGCCCCATCTCCTTCTCGATCTTCTCCTACACTACTACTTACCTTCTTGCTTCTTCTAGTTTTCTGTTCTGGTTAACCTAGTTTTTGGCCAGTCACCCCTGCTTTCACTTTCTCCCACCAACAGTGACTCTATTAATATCTCCCAAGGCAAATGCTCTTTTTCCCACTTGTGGTCACAAAATTGTCAGGGCCAGGTTTTTTTTTTTTTAGGTCATCTTGGTTGCTATTTAGGTGTCCATATCCTTTCTGTGGAGTCCTATGCTATTTAGATATTCTACCTCTTACTTCTCTGGGCCCTAGTTCTTTTTTTTTTTTTTTTTTTTTTTTTTTTTTTAATTTTTATTTTTTTATAAACAAATTTTTATTCCCAAGGGTACATGTCTGTGAATCGCCAGGTTTATACACATCACAGCACTAACCATAGCACATACCCTCCCCAATGTCCATTACCCCACCCACCTTTCCCGAACCCCTCCCCCCAGCAACCCTCAGTTTGTTTTGTGAGATTAAGAGTCACTTATGGTTTGTCTCCCTCCCAATCCCATCTTGTTTCTTTTCTTCTTTTTCTGCCCCCCTAGTCCCCCATGTTGCATCTCCACTTCCTC
>PISX010020984.1:0-34612 GCA_004024625.1 Mellivora capensis | reverse complement strand
AGCTTATTTGACCTTAAGTAAAAACTTTGAAATTTCACATTTACTGCTGTTAACTCAAAAGACATGCCCATCCTAACTAACCCAACAAACTTAACTTAGTTCAAATACTGATTTATGTTCTACCTGGGCCCACTCCTCTTCAAATGTTTACCTGAGACCCAGGTGGGAAGATCAGGAGTGGGGGGTGTTAGGTCCAGGGGGTGCTCTTCTTATTTCCCGACAGTGAAGAACAGAACAAAGTGCCACCAGAAGGCAGAGAAAGGGTTCCCAGTTCTAGAGCTCATCAGCTCCAAGAGAGGAGCAGACGTCATGCTTTCCCACCAGCAAGAGGGAGGGGCTAGGCAGTCCCTGTCAGGCCAGAGAAGACAGGAATTTTCCTGAAATGAAGGGAGTTTTGGCAGCTGCTTGGGAATATTCCTTGAAGTCTCTGTCTCGAGTTAGACTAACCCCAGTTGGCTCCAGTTATAACCATTAAAAGTCAGAGTCCCCTCACTCTCTGCTTGCCCCATTCCTTCAAACACAACAAACAGCACAGCAGACAACAAAAATACAAGACAAAGACAACCACAAGCCCAGTGGTCCTTACCCAGAACCTGCCACCTGTGGGGACTTTCTTGATCTCCTGCCCGCCTAGGGGGACTCGAACCCCCTGACTGTCTAGGGGGACTTGAACCCCCTGACCATCTAGGGGGACTTGAACCCCCTGTGATCTACCAGTGGAGGGAAGGGGCGTCCCCACATCCACTCCAGTCCTGGGGAACATGGCTGAGTCCAGTTTCTCCCCGGTGGGCCATACCCTGGAGCTTCGCAACCAGACAGACAGACAGGATCCCGAGATCTTACCTCCGGAGGCTTTTCCCAGAAATTCTGATGCTGGCTCAGTTCTCATCATTTAATCCTGGGAGAGCCCCCAAATGAAAGGTCCCCCACTAATGGGTCTGTGATTAAAGGAGCAAGACTAATATAAAGCGAAGGTCAAGCAAAGCTTTATTCCTTGCCAAGCATCAAGAATCAAACTGACCAGCTGGGGCCATGCCTCTTACAAAGAGGGCAACCTCTCTCTGCCTTACAGACTAGCTTTTAAGGGCAAAGGCCATGTGGTTGGGCCTGGCCACGCACAGGTGGTCAATGAAATTGTAACACACAGAGAAAGCTGCCCAGTTACGCTAGATCACACATTAAGTGACCAATTGAATTATAATTTAACCTAGTAGATATCTGAACTAGCCTATCACCTTCGTCAGAATTGGCACCCAAAAGGCGGAACCCACACTCCTTGGTAGCTAGGGAGACAGTATGCACCCCCCTCACAGATTAGATGTCTCCACTGGTCTGACCCACCCTTGTATTTGGGCTTTGTTACCTGGGACTGGTTTCTGGGACTTGTTTTTAGGTAAGTACCCTGGGGGGGGTGGGCAGGGTCAGTTTAAGTTTTACTGCATAAACAATAAAATGACTGTTTAATCCAAGATGGAATCATTCTGGCTAAATAGGCCCTTACATTCTTTCCCAAGCTGTCATAAATAGATTGAAATTCAGGTAGTACTGTACCAATTTAACAAGTAAAAGTCAAAAGAGACTTCTCTTACTCCTCGGGCAGTTTTTCAGTCCTCTACCCCCTCACTGACAATTGATCACACATGAAAATACATATAGCTTCATCATGCACTTAGTAGCCAGCCCCTAATCTCCACAACACTTAGCATACTTTACAAGATGTTCAACTTCTAGTCTTGCCAAAATAAGTAGAGTAAAAAATTATAAGGATTATTTTTGTTTGCAAAATGTTGTTAATTGTTCTTGCACATTGAGGTTTGAACTAGGAGCTATGTGTGCAATTTCAAGAGGAAATTCCTGATTTTGTGTTTGTTTTAAAATTTTCATGGTCAAAAAAATCTAGTAAATTAATTACAGTGTGCCAAATTATATATTCAGTATTAATTGCTTGATCTTAAACCTACTTTTTGTGTGTGTGTGAAAAAGGTGATTAATTTTTATTAAGGTATGGGGAAAGAACCCCTGGGCAGGAAGAGTAGAACTCTTCATTAAGAGGGGCCCATTATATATCTACAAGTTGGAAGGGTGAGGTAAGGAAAAAGGAAGGTTTCAAAAGACCTTTCATATGCTAAAAAGGACCTACAGGATACCCAGGATATCTGGGGGCCTTGCCATTCTCATGTTAAGGTTGTTTATCCCCTCTAGCCTGGCATTAACATCAAGATCCTGGGAGAATGTCACACAAGTCTCTCCCCAAAGTGGGAGTGGGGAGGTTACAGGGTGTCAGATTATGCTTAAGCCTATTTTTAAAGTCATATTTTCTTTGTGGGTATATAGTATTTAATCATCAATATATCATCTTCTTAGTCTAAATTTGTTTTGTAACATTCAAATCATTTTCACTTTTGTTTAACATATATTTACGTTTCACATACTATGTACAGAATTAAGATCAAATGTAAATGTTAATATTGTTAGAGCAACTTCAAATACTGAAAAAATAGGAATCTAAGTTGTTTAGGCCTCAATTTTTGCTATCACCTAGAAGTTTTCTATGTAATTATAGTTCACGGTTCAAAGCCAACAGAGTAAAGAGTTAAATACAGATAAGTTTGCATAGTAATTAAAAAAATTATTCTTACCTGGGGAAAAGCAAAACTTTACTATATAAGGTGACTTTAGTGCTGGGTCTTAAATGTCATTATGTAACCATTAGTTGGAAGGGTATCTTGGGCACAGGTAACAGAACCAGGCAAAGTGGTGGGAAATTGTGGGATATATATGAGGAAGAAAAAGAGTCTCAGGAACATGGTATGAATTAATACAGCCCGGGCTAATAATGCCATAAAAAGGACTGATTTTTAAAATTGGACTCTATTCCATGGACAATAGAGAGTTAATGAAAGTTTTAAGTATAGGAATAATATTCAGACATTTGCTTTAGACAGAGGTAGGGTCATTAGGATGTAATAATGTAAGTGACGTGTATTGGGACCTGGTATTAATTATGAGATTGCAAAGGAGGGATATTAATAGAATTTGACAACTTACCAACTTTGGGAAGGAAAATAAAAAGAAATAATTTAATGACAATAATAAGTTTTCAGACTGGGAACGAGAAGAATATTGTTGATATTCTTATAAAAGTTAAGAAGGAAGATGAAAAGTTGTTTGAAGAGAGAAGATAAGATTTTAGACATATTTAAGTTAAAGTGCCAGTAGTACATGCAAGTGACATCACATAGGAGGCTCTAATTGTAAAACTAGAGCCCCAGATAATGGCAAGACTGCAATATATAGGTAGGTCCCCTCAGCATGGGGTTAGTGGTGGAAACAGTAAAAGTCCATGAGCTTGTCATGAAGAGATGGCCTAGAGAGAGAATAGAGTTGGGGTGGAAGGCTAGGAAACATGTACATATGGAGGAAAGAGGGCAAGGAATGTCAAAGAAAAAAGTGACCAGAAAGATTAGAGTTCAAAAGAAAAATAGATGTAATTATTTATAATGTCATAGTAACTACAGGGAAAGAAACCATTTCAGGGACAAGGTGGAGGTCACCAAGTCATTGCCAGTGGATAATTATTAATGATTTTTAAAAGAGAATTTTCAGGGGAATGGCATACTTGAAAGATAAAGAATGACAAATGGATTGAGGGAAGGGGAGGTAAAAAACACAGGCAGTTATGCTGAAGAAAATGGCTTGGGATAAAAGGAAACACACGTTAGCAGCTTGGTATTCTTGTTTAATCTAGAGCCATCTCCCTTTTGATCTCAGATGTAAAGTGTTTACCCTTCTTTTCAGGACCAGCTTCCACAGTTGTGTCCTCCTTAATCAGGCATCTGTGCTTTTTTGTGGCATCACCCTCTTTCTTGTCATTGATTTTGTTCCTTATTTTGGAAACATTATTCTCAACTTCAAAACTCCTTTTTCTTGATTACTATCTCTCTCTCTCTACCATTTCTCTCCTCCACATTTTACCCAGTTTCCCAGATACTGGAATGCTAGTACTGCTTCTCCCCACAAGAATGAGGTTTCTACCTCATGCGTGAGTGTCTCTACTGAGCCACTGATGCTCTGGATAATGCCGTTGATGTTATCCATGCTAAACCAAAGGAGCCATTCCAGTACTCACATTACTAGGTTTTTCAATTGTATTAAACACTTTGCCTCTTCTGTAAGCTTCTGTTTTCTTGGCCTATCATGACAACATAGTCTCTTAGTTCTCCACATATCATCTGACCTTTTATGTCTGACTTGTGACTTTATGCTTTTTTTTTTCTTTGCTGACTCTTAAATTATTAGTGTTCCCAGATTACATTATTAATACTCTGGGGTTTTCATTTTACACTGTCTCTTTGTGAAATAGATCAATTTTCAAGGTTGAAACTCTGACCTATATCCTCAAGATACCCGATTGTATGTTGCCACTTCAGGACATTGCTGTGAAAAGGCATTTCTCTGAAAATTTCAAGCTTCTATGCTCAAATGTCCAATAAACATCTTCAAATAAAACCTGTCTTAAACTAAACACCTCACTCCCCATTCCCAACTTTTTTTTTTTATTAATATTGGTGAAACCATAATCTAACATTTATCTCACTAGAAAACTGGGGGTGATCTTTCTCTCCTTCACCTGATTATTCAGAGTCTCCAAGTTCTGCTGATTTTATCCTCTAAATATTTCTTGAATATATTTCCTCCTATTCATAACTGTGACTTCCATTTTAATTTAAGCCTTCATTATATCATGCTTGAACCACTGTAATGAACTCACTATTGTCCTTAGGTTTTTTATTTTTATTTCACTAATATTGATCTTACCAGAATTTCCCCACAATCACAACCAAATTATCAAGTTCATAAAACTGACTAAGCCATTCAATGTAAAACCCTCTTTTTCCAAGTTGATCATAAAATAAAGTCCAACCTTGTTAAAATGACATGAGGCCCCAAGATCTAACTCCTATTTCCCTTTCAACTTCATTTTCAGACATGTCCCATTGCTGCAATAAATACCATATTACTTATAATTCCAAATTCAGGAATATAATGTAAAATTCAGGAAAGTTGGTAGCAGGAAGGGATGGCCTTATGAATACATTGATCAGTTAGCATCATCTAAGAATTGATGTCTCTCTTTTCTGTTTCTCCACCATAATATATATCCGAGGATCCTTAAATCCAAGAAGTAAGACTGTTTCTTCCACAATTAATGATTTATTCTATTGTTTCAATCGTTGACATCCCTAGGCTGTAAACTCAAAATCTGAGCAACCTTTTGGCACAGATAGCATTACATTATTATTTCCTTGGAAATAGTAGTTTATCATGTTAAGGCTCTCGGCCTACATCCCAGAAATAATGTATAAATATCATGTGGGAGCATTTCAAACAATAAATATTTTCCTACTCCTTACTTCTTTACCAGGATTCTAACATACCCCATTTCCAAGGAAGCCTCACTGCCTAGGTACAGCCTCTACTTCTAATGGAAACACATCAGGGCCTTCATGAGTGATGAGGGTCAAGAAAGGAGAGATTAAATTATTTTGGAGAATTGACTCCCTAAAGAAAACTGAGGAGAAGAATAATGAAATAAAAGCCTGGAACTACAGAAACCAATTTCTCAGCCTCACAGTTTACCTCAGGACTATCACTAATCCAGGCATTACTTTCTAAGAGTGTTAGCTACTTTGTTTCCTTTATATTAGTAGGGGTCTCTGAAGGAGTGCAACATAAATTTGCTTTCCTCCCTTAAAGTAAATCCTTCCACATGTAGAGCAAAGAGAATTTCTCTCAGCACTAAAGGAGATTTCAGGTACCCTGTAGTATAGAAAAAGAAATTGATTGAGGCCTTCTTTTGATTCCAGGCAGTTAGGAAATCCACTTACTAACATGAGCTATTTATTTCTAAAGTTTATTCTCCACAGAATTAGGCTTGATGAATTTTACATCAGAAGTAGAAGTGAAAGGATCATCATTTCATGCAAAATGTGTTCTTTTCTGTACATAATCAACATTTGCAGTGACCTTTTCTGAGTAACAAAAACCACTTTAGAGGACTATCCTCCTCTATTTAATATGAATGTGGAACCCATCATTGAAAAGAAAACTTGGTCTTTATGTATAAGTCACATTCAAATTGTTTGCTGAGAGACATTTACTTTTCAGAGGATTAAAATAAAATAAACTGAAAAGTATAAATTTGCTATGTAATATTTATAACGATTCTTCTGGATAAAATAATTATGAGTAAGATTATATACCCATGGGTTCTATTAGAATTACAGATTTTCAGTGTTTCATTTCTATTAATGTACCACACATCTTACTAGCTCCTTTATTTAAAGTATGCATAGTAAAGTCTGACTCTAGTTTGGAATTCAAACCCTTCTGTAATTGACCTCATCTTTTATTTTAAATTATTCCATATCTCCTCTGTGGGAACATTCCACTTCAGCTAAACTTGTCCACTTTCCTCTAGGTGTATCTAAGGCTTTCCTGCTCCTTTGTTACACCTAAAATCCATCCTATTCCTGGAAAATGACTAACACCAAAACTTACCCATTTTCCCTTTCAACTCAGGACATTTCTTATTAAGATATATTATTTGTCAACTAATACATTTAATCACTGAGCAAAAACATATCAATCACTTGCTATGTTAGAAACAATACTAGATAGTATAAAAATGTAAGCAATACATGTCTAAATATCCCATGTGTCAAAGAAAAAATGACAGTAAAATTTGAAATATGTTGATCTAATGTATGATGAAAATATTGCATTGAAGCTTGGGGTGCAGCTAAACAGTTGTAGGGTAAAATTTACACTCTTTAAAAATATTCATTAGAAAAGAAGAAAGGCTGAAAATTGAAGATCAAGAAAGCAAATGGTTTTTTAACATGGAAAATTAAACCCAAATAAATTAGAAGGAAGACAAATTTTTAAAAAGTAATAATAAAAGCTAATGAAGTAGTAAATTAATTTCTACAATAGGGAAAGCAAAAAAGTCAAAATTAGATTTGCCATAAAACCTAATAAAATATATAGACTCTTATGAAAACTTATTAAGAAAAAAGAGAGAAGGCATGAAACATCAATGTCAGAAAATTAACAATGTCAGGAGACACCATTACAGATCCTACAGAAAATTGAAAATAGGAATATTTTACAATAAATCTGAAAATTTTAATGAAATTCATATTTTGAATACAAAACTATAATTTTTCCCCAAAGAAAATTCTAGCCAGATAACTTCACTGGTGAATTTTTTCAAACATTTAAGGAAAAATTAGCACTAATCTTACTCTAAACCTCCTGGGAATAGAAAAAAGAGGAAACATTCATTCATGGGTAAATTCAGCAAGTTTTCTGAAAAGAAGTTATGCTACCTTTCCCTCCCTTCTCTAGTTCATGATATTGCTTTTTGGTTTTTGGGTTTTTATTTGTTTGTTTGTTTGTTTGTTTGTTTTTGAAGAGATCATGGCCAGGTACACTGTAGACATTTTTGGTTGCTTTGATGAATTCTTCAGAATATTATTCAATACTTTTTTACATCCTATGTTTGATTAAACTGAAAACTAAAATTAAGTGGATTCCAGTTGGACAGTCAATTGCTTTGGAAAGAATACTTCAGAGGACAATACTGATTTATATATATCACGCTGCATATCATTATGAAGCCAGATGGTGAGGATGTCCCATACTGAATGAATGGTTCTAAGTTTCATCAGTGGTTAAGTTGGTGACAATCACATTGCTTTGTTTCAAAGTTGCATTTTTCCCCTTGTAACTCTGTGGGGTAATACCTGGTTGTAATGGCAATATTCAGTCCCCTAATCATCTTTCATCAAATGGCTGCTAGTGTCCTCTGAAGATCCTTGCTTGAGTCAATTATTTCAGTAAGGAATACTGATTTTGTATGAATAATTGCTACTGTTTTGATGTATAAATAGGTTAACAGTGAGTACTCTACTGAGAGCAATAACTCTTAGAGAAAGAATAGTTTCAGGTTAAACAGCATCTAAATGATAATCTTATTTCTCTTTTGGTTACTTATGATTTGGGATGACTTTCATATTTAAATGAATCTCAAGCATGACCACACTCTTCTTTCAGTTGGTTAAGCTAAGTTAAGCTTGAATTTAAAGGAACATCTTAGTTGACATTTTCAAGACACTGAATGACTCCAGCAATAACCTGAATTGTAAGTTGATTAATCATAGTCCTGTCAAGTAGAATTCTTCATAGAGCTCGTTTATCAAAGCAGAATATAAAAGAAGAAAGTAGAAAAGAGTGGAAAAACCAGTCGGAAGAAGGCAAGAAGTTATTTCTTTTTTCTCTAATTCTTTAACATTAGATTTAAAATAGGTTTCAGTTGGTTTATAGAGAAATGAGAAATGTTGATAAGCTTTGAAATAGCTTGTTTAGAAGAAAGAGCTGGCAGTGAATGAGTTACAAAATGCTTTTTTGAGCAAAAGCAGCACTTCCATCTGGAACTTTTATTTAAACCTTATCTCTGCTTTGCAGCTGTACCTGGTAAGAAGGAAGAGAAAACAACCAAGACAGTGGAGCAAGGTAAAAAAAAATGAAGGAGGTTGACATTATCTTCTATAGAAAGACAACAACATGAGAAGGAAAGCACTGGATTCAGACAGGAGGAAGACAATAACTGTTAAATCTCTTACTCTCTATCACTGTCCTTGCATGTTTTTCTGTGCCAGGGAGAATGTAAGACAGCAATCTGGGTTTTTGTTCTTTTGTATAACTAAACTTTGAGTATAAGTTCAGAGCAGGAAAACTCCACAGACTTCTTAATTATATCAGGGAAAATGCTGAAGATTATTGGGAATAAGGAAATGATCTGGGATAACTGGTAGACGTTTTTCTGTTTGGTTTGTGGTTTTAACACCACCCCATTGATCATAGTTTGAAGAATAAAGGTGACATAATTCTATTTATGCAAAAATAACTTCTCATGCTTAAAAAGTAATATGTAAAACTTAAAAAAAATCAAAAGTAAATTATTTGAGTTTATACTATAACTTCAGCAACTGATTCTCACAAGAGGTCTGAAATCTCAATATTAAAAATCAGAATATTACAAGTAATACATTTTAGTTTTATTTATGTGGCTATAAAATAAATATATTATTCTACAGTATCCTTGAGAAAAATGCAAGAGTACAGTAGAGTTAAAACTTGTAAAGTGATGTTGGGCCTTCTGTTAGAGCTCAGAGTGCTAATAACTTTAATTATGGTTCCCCGGTCTTTGGTTTTTCATTTATTATAATACTTGTTACTTATTGTAATAAAATCAGAACTAGTAATGATTTTGTCAAGAATGAAGTCAAAATAATTTTTTCCTTTTAAATTTGGGAATAAATTCCTAATATGAAAAAAATTTGTTTTTGACACAGATATATCAAGAAAACCCTTTAATTTCTTACATTTCAGATAAGTAAATTAAGGTTTAGGATTCAATTAAGTTAAATGATTGGTTAAAAATTTATTTCCTTGGGCTTTTCAAAATAAAATTACACTGAAAATATTTTCAAATTAATTTTGGCTTCTGGGGGCTCTGTGAAATTTTACAATTCAATAGAGAGTTTCTGTCAACTTCTTTCTGATGTGGGTATTTCTGTCTCTGATATATAAAGTAGATGAATAGGAGGATTACATCCCAACTTTAACTTGTTCACTTAGGCAAGGCCCTGAGGCTAAATTTCTTCTGGAAAAAAAAAATTAAATAAAAAGGTGTTAATTATATCTGACCTGCCTATTCAACAAGATGTGGAGCTCAAATGAGAAAACATGGGAAAGGATCTGAGGATGATAAATTCTTAGATAATTGCATAGTCCTTACTTAGGCATATTTCCTTATCAAATCAGCTTTAGTACAGGTGAGATAAACTGTCAAACCACTTTGATCTCACTAGGCTTCACAGTTTTTCCTTTGTGTTGATTGCTCATCTTTGGCATTTGTAGATTTGCTTTTATAGCCACAGCATATTGAGAAGACTGGCTAGAATGTAAAATGCCCACACTAATAATAGCACCTAAGAGATAAGTATTTAAACACAGACTGTTTATTTCTTCTTACCTGCATGTTGGTGTCCGTTTCATTAATTCTGTAATATTTCCTCAAATAGGTAGGAGACTAGATATGGCTCTTAGAGATGTGAAGTTAACTTCTTCAGAAAATCTATAATTAATTTTTTATTAAAAACACCTTTTCATAAAAGCTTAGGCTCTTAGCTTATATAAAAAAATGAGGTTCTCTCAATGGCTTTTTAAATATTGACTTAGTAAATCATTTTGGTTTTAAATATTGCAAAGCGATGGCCTCATATTTTTCAACTATACATATCATAAGAAATAGAGTATTTGGATAAATTGAATATTTTTGAGATGATATATGTATGACTAATAATTGATATGAAAATATATTTGTGATTTAAAAAAATCAAAAGTTAATGTGAAAATAAGTCAATGACATTTTACAGATTTCATCAGCATATTCTAAAATGTATTCATAAGATGAGACACTAAATCTATTGTGTACTTCTCTTCCTTATTCAGTTTAGTTATCTTCAGAAGTATAATCTAAAATCAGTTTATAATGCATTGAAATACAATTAGATAGTTCTTAAAGAGTCACTTTTATTCATTTAAGTTTGCATCATGAACTTGTACTGGGGAAAAATACGATTTTCAAAATTCTTACTAGATTTAAAATATACTTGGTGATCTATGTAAAATTGCATTTACTGAACCTCTGAACTTATTCTGAATTGTAATTGTACTTAGGAAACATTGATTAAGCTAAACTTTGCATTATGGGAAATTCACATAGTGAAAGTTGGAATGAATTTCATGTTAACGTAATTTAGTAACCTAGACCTCATATCACGTAAGAAGTAGAAATTTGGTTAACCTAACTTCTGCAAAAGTCCAAAAATGGAACTCTATTTTATCTCTAACTCATGATTAATCGGTTTTTTTAGTTATTCTTTTTGTGAAGATCTTAAATTGGCTGGACTAAGATTTTGAGTATTAAGAAACACTTTATAAATAATTTCTCCATTTTAAAGGTGCACACACACACACACACACAAACACACCACACACATCATTAACTATTCCTCCTTGGAATAGGCAGTACCTAGAAGCATCAAGAGATACAAATGTTTTAACATAGTGAGTGTTGCTATTCTTACAGTGAGAGCTAAGGAAATCCAAAGATAAAACATTGTAACACTTGCTAGGTACTGTGTTCTACCATAGGAGGATTCATCTTTAGATATTTGTATATTACACCTAGAAAGAGTGCATCATGTTTCATTAAGCTTAATTTATTCATTTGTTGACATTTAATTTCTTATAGTGTACCTTTTCTTCCTCATTATTCACTTTCAAAATTGACCTGCCTCCTAGATCCCATTTACCTTTCTTTTTCAATCTTGATATCTTTCCGAAGAAAACACTTAGCAATATTTGTTTGTTACTAGTGAGATGAGCAAAAGAGTCACTCTAAAGAAGCATCCAGGGGCTAGCTACTTACTTGGGTAGGGAAGGATACCAGTCAAGACAATTAACTTTAAAAGATCTGAATTGTAGATTGAAGTCCCACTATCTCCTCATTTTTAATTTTCTTCCCTCAAAGTGACTTAAATCCAACAGTAAAAAGGTAAAGAAAATAGTAATAAATTAGATAACTTGCAAGTCATCTTTCCTTTTCTTTCATTCACACCTATGTATGAGTTCGCTTAAAGTCTTCTCTAACAGTCTGTTCTAGAAGCCCGCAACAGTGCTGGCATACAGTATCTGTTCAATGAGTATCTGTGGGTTGAATGAAAACAGAGGGGTTGTTGAAGAAAAGACTATTAGATGAACTGTTCTTCTAAATACTGTTCAATTAAGAGAATATTTTAATTAATCAAAATATGATTTCCAAGAGTGAAGGTTGCCATATTTTAGAAACCAGGACATAAGTGATTAAATTCTTCAATTCTATAATGGAACTAGTAGAGAAAAAATAATAATTAAATATACATTATTCATTAGTGACACCATATTATTATGACCTTTGTAAATGGTGTTCTTACATAAATAAAACTGCATATGGTGAATAGTCATTATACAGATAAACATTGAAAAATTAAATTTTAGTAATTGCAACTCGTGAATTAAAAAAAAAAACTTAAAATGAAGGAGAAATTTAAACAATGCCCAATTAAGCCAATATATGAGTATAAATATAGAAACATTAGGCCTATCCTTGTTTTTCTTATTTTTTACAACTGTGGAGCAGAATTAGATGATCTCTTAGTCCTTCCAAATGTGAAAATTATCTATTCAACCATGTGTTTAAGCAGTGTGTTCCTTACATCAAGATATAGAGGCTATTCTCCTTCAGGGGAAGGCTAGTCTAGAAGTACTTTCTTTTCTAAGATTCTGATATTCAAATGTTAAGGAAAAACATACCATAAACTTGAGTACTTATAGATACTTGAGAATCCTAAAATTAAACTGAAAAATCACCTCAGAAATATTAAATATAGTTTTCCATTCTCTTAACTATTAAAAATCACTTCAAAATCGTTAAGTAGAAACATGACAGAAAAATATTCATGAAAAAAGATTAAATAGAATTTAAGTGCCTATTAGTCACAAGAATAAATCTGAGCACAATTAGTAGTCATTTTATTCAGGATAAAACTGGAGCCTGTGGATCATAAATGTATCAAATACAGTTCATTTCCTGTAATAAAAAATTACATCTTGCCTTACATTAAGAAATGTTTCTAAATTCAGAAGCACACTAATTTGTGTTCGCCTGAAGAGTTTCTTTCTTTGCCTTTGATTCTATTTTGTAAACAAGGGTGCCCTACATATTTGTATAAGTGCTTTTAGTTGTCATAACAGCAGGGAAACCCAAATGCTATTACAGCTTTGTGTATTTGTCATCGTCCTTCACCTTTTCAGATTCTTCTCTTCTTTGTACATGCACTGGTCTATTTAGAATACGTGATGTGTACTTATTGTAGATTTATCTCATACTTCAGAGTGTATGTTAATAATATCTAAGAGTAATGGTTTCCCTGAGAGAAACTTATTTATTTAAATAATTAATGTTTATATTTCATGGTGTGTCAAAATCATTTTAAAAAGAAACAATTTTGCATTTCAGACCAATGGAGTAAAACTGGAAGTTTAGTTAACACAAACTGTATTTAACTATTTGCTTAATATGTGATTATAAAATAACCTATTTGCATATGTGGACTAAGTCATGCTGTTGACCCTCAATAAATGTTAAATGATAACAATACTATTGATTCCTGTGAATTCCAAACTTTTTGACAACAGTTTGTGCTTTGATTGTTTAATATTTATTGAGCGCCCACAACAGGCTAGGCGCGGAGAGTGGGTGTGAGGAACATGAAGTGGGCTACAGAGAGAAATGGTTTACATGCAGAGCTTTACGACACATGAAAAGGAGTGCACTCTGCTTATTTATGTATTTTACATATCTTCAAGAGAACCTTTGGCAATTCTCCATTGTCTCACTTGCTCACATAGCGCATCTCACTTCTCACTTTTATTTAATACTTTCAGAATGTTCTCACAATTATTTTATCTTATGAATAGGAAATTCTTTTCTAGTTTCTTTCTTACTATGTTCCTTCCCACTTTCCTCATCCTTTTAATAACTAGACAGATCTAAATCCTATCTACACAGCAGAACAACATTTATTTAAAAGAAATGTGTATTGTTACATTGATCTCCCGCAGGGTGCCGTAATCTTCCATGCAACGTTTGGTTTATGTGATTCACACATTAATTGATAAGAATGCCATTCCGTGCTAAAGAGAATTTCAGCCCAGTAAAAGAGCAATGTGTGCCAATGCTGTTGATGAGATTTGGAGGTGATGCTATGAGACCCATTCATGTTGCACCTTTCTCTCAGGACTTAAAGGCTCCTTGTTATTAATGATCCATTTTTCTCTTATGAGGTAATGTGTGACTTGATCACTTATTTTATGCTATACAAGAGGCAAGTAGGTATAATAACCCAAGAGGCAAGGGGTATAATTTTAATGCCCCAATTTTTGTTTCCATTAAAATATTCTGCCTTTTAATTATCATGAAAATGAATCATTCCTCTGCCTATCTGGCTTCTATGACCCTTATTTCTTCCTTCCCTGTCTTAGAGATTCTGGGCATTTTATGGAGAAGCACACTAAAACTGTAAGATTGCCCCCAGGAACCTGCTTTTGTACTTCATATTGGGATCACCATTCTTTTTTCGGTGGTGGGGGGGGGGGTCACCACCCTTAACACCAAGTAACCTTATTAACTATAGGTAGGAGAAACTGCTAGGTAAATGGGTTGAATTACATCAAAATACACCATATCCAGGAGCAATGTGTCACTCCTACTCTGCCCGCATTCTACTCCTTCCACGATTTATCAAAGTGGTTTCTAAATGGGAATGTTATCAGTCTTTTAAGTTCTTAAAAGCAACACACTTTTTACATCAAATACGTGCTCTTGCTTCATTTATAATTCTCAAATTTTGTCTTGATTTGACTTACAACAATCTTCATGTAATAATAATAGGATGTAGTTATGAACCATTTCCTAAAGCCCAGTCAAATCTAATCATAAATATGAAGAAAGTTGTCGTATGCTCTCTGAATTTAATGGCAATGAACTTCAGATTTCCTTTGTCAATACTTAATATAATTTCATAATTTTTAAAATAATGAAAGTATGTATTCTTGAAAGTATCTACATCTTAATCTTAGGTTGATAGTTCTTTAAGACATCCTTAAATATGGGGGCACCTGGGTGGCTCAGTTGGTTAAGTCCCTGACTCTTGATCTCAGTTCAGGTCTCCATCTCAGGGCCATGAGTTCAAGCCCTACACTGAGTTCAAGCCCCATGTTGGGCTCCATTTAAAACAACAACAACAACAACAACAACAACAACAAACCCAAAACAAAAAAACACACATCCTTAAATCTTGAAAAGTCTGCTTCCATGCTTTTCATAGTGAAATTCTCTTACAAATCCTATTTTCCTCATATACAATTTCAGTTACCATCACCAGGATTTGGCATGTAAAAACAACTTTAATTATTTAACATAAATACTTGAAGATTAAAATTTTGTTCAACAGTGAGAAAAATCAGCTTTGTTCCATTGACATTCTAGGCTAGATTATATAAAGGATTGTGGAAATGCACCATACAACACACCAAGAAAATGCTTCCTTATGAGCTCAAGAACATCAAGCTGCTAATTATGCCTTTTTTTTTAAATATTTCGTTCTGCTCCTGCTATTATCCTGAAACCACATATGGATTGGATCTTTTTTCCCTTAGAAATCTTTAATAGACTGTATATTCTAAGCTGTTATGTTACAAAACAAAGGTTTTTCCTGAGTTTTTTTCTTTTTATTGACTTTTTCTTTCATTTATAAATCAATTTTCCATTAAAGACTTGTTTAGGAAAAAAAAATGACATATACTACCTTGAATAAAATTGTATAAAAACCAATTGTTATGCTACATCTTATAACAAATTAATGGAGGTTAGCTCCATTCTCTAAAAGTCATATTGCAAGAAATCATATGAAATCATTGACCCCACATGCATTGTTACTTTCTCCTTGCTGTGAATGAAATTATCCGTTTTTGGTCAAATAATTTCAGGAATGAATGTGAAAATTTTATCACTATTCTACATAAAATTTACCTGTGTCTTATTGACTATTACTGCCCCAATTTTTCATAGAATAATAATATAGTATAAACTGATTGAAAAGCGATTCTTAAAAAAATGAAAATTTAATTCAGATCTTCTTTGGAATTCTAAAATGGCAAAATGTAAGTTAAGAAATTTTTTCATTATTGTAACTTACAAAGTTTGGATTTTTATTTCATTTTATTCTTATACTAGAATAAAGATTCTAGTCACATAAGCCATACACAGCATCTATATTTTCCTAAAACTCTTGGCAATAACAATCATGGTGAACAATTCTTAACTTGAAGTTAGCACTTGTACTGTTGGTCCTTGAAAAAAATTACTGATAAAAGCCAATGGTAATTAAAAATATTAACCTGTTTGAACAGTGGAGTATAGCTTTATCTCAAAATAAGCTATCTGCCTTTCCCATAGCTTATTCTGTGACATTAGGCTAGTTATCTGCCTCTTTTATAATCCAAGATTATTTCACTAAACAATCTCTAGTGGAGCTTCCAGTCATATACTGTCTAATTCTCATTTGTAAAAAATATCTCCTGTGTCTGAGGCATTTCCACTTTGTCCCAAATTCTGAAGATAGACTTATTTTTCTGATTACAAGTACAATCTATACAAAAGTATAAATACATGAAAGTCAGATTCAGATTCTAAAATGAAAATGCTTAAAAATAGTATGTAAATCTACTAATGGAATTGTATTATTTGAAGTATTTACTCTGTTTACATTTCAAAATATATGCTTAAATCATACTTAAGAATCATAAAGTATATCTCTGGAGCAAAGCATAATATTTAATTAAATGAAATGAAGATTCTCTAAATAGGATTTAATCATACGTGTCAGTAACAATGGCACACAGGATATAGAAATTATGCCCTTGATACACAAGCAACAAAGAAACTGTAAACGATGAAACAGAAGATGTTGTCTATGGAGACAGGAGGATGTGGATAACACAACTGTGGGTGGCTTCAGTTTGGGGCTTTTTCCAAATAAGATGACAATGACTTTCTACATATTTTTAGTCAGTTTATTATGTATAATGTTCTTTTATGGACAAAATTTTATTAATTACTTTGGCATAATACCAGAAAGAATATTTGGACTTAGCATCTTCAAAGACTATCACTGAAAGGATATAAATTTAAAATCTTTGGTAGGATACTATAGTTCCCTTCACCACCAATTCTCCATGTGACGTTCAAGCTTTTGCTCACTGCTTCTCCCCTACTTTGTATATCCAGCAATCCAGCCACATGAATCTTCACACCCCATGGTTTGTTTATGTTGTTCCTTATGTTGGAGATGTCTTTCCAATTCCTCCTTAATGACAAACCTCTTATCCAGTTTCAGAATCCACTACAAATGCCAGTACTTCTGTGAAATCTTTTCTCTTTCTATCGGGGAAGTTTGGTAATCCATATACTATGGGCCTCGATCCCTGTGTCTGTGTCTCTATCATCCAGGTAGATGCATTCTGACAATAACTGAACTCACTGCAACCATTTGTGCTTTTCCAGATCCCAGAACAAAAGAGGCACTGAATAAATGTTTACTGAATAAATTGAGTTTATATTTTTAAAATACAAAAATGAGTCCTCCTTTTAAAATATTGTTCCCAAGTGAAGGAACCTAAATGAGGGTCCTTGTTTTGCAGGGAATCACTTTGTCACCCTAATAAGCACTGTAGGAAGGAGAGTTTCCAGGTGTTTTGTTTGTTTGTTTGTTTTTAATGGCATTAGCTTTTGTTTCACCTCAACTAAATTGCTTTGGAAAGTCTGGGACTTCAATTTTCTTTTACATGTACATATATATCACAAAGTTTAAAGTATTTTTAGATGAGAACTTTCTAAAAAAATATCAAGGAAATCTAAAATATAATCAAATCAAACAAGGAATTAAAAAATTAAACAAGTGGGACTTATTCCTGTATGCATATTGTTTCAACATTTGAAAAATCAATTAATATAATCCATCACATCAACAAACTGAAGAAGAAACGCATAATCCTGTTAATGGGAACAGAAAATCATTTGAAAAAATCTAACACCCATTAATGATTAAAACTCTTAGCAAACTAGGAATAGAGCAGAACTTTCTTAACTAGATAAAGAATATCTACAGAAAACCTATAGCTAATGTCAGACTTAATGACAAACAGAAGCTTTCCCCCAGATAAGAAAAATGGCAAGGATACCCCTCTCGCTTCCTTTATTTAACATTGTACTAGAAGTACTAGTTAATGCAATAGGACAAGAAAAGGAAATAAAAACTTACCAACTAAGAAGGAGGAAATAAAACTGTTTTTGTTCTCATATGTTATGTACCTGTGTGGAAAATTCCAAAGAATCAAGAAAAACCTCCTGAAATTAGTAAGTAATATAGCAAGTCTTCAGAATACAAGGTTAATACACAAAAGTAAGTTGCTCTTTTATATGGCAGCAATAAAAAATTGGAATGAACAAAATTTAAAATGTAGTATCATTTACATTAGGAATAACAAAATAAATATTTAGATATAATTATAACAAAATATTTGTAAGATTTATATGAGGAGAACTACAAAATTCAAATAAAAAAAAAGAGAACCAAGTAATTGAGAATTATTCCATGTTCATGGGTAGGCAGGCTCAAAATTGTTAAGATGTCAGTTTTTCATCTATAGATTCAATGCAATCATAGTAAAATCACAGTGGATATTGACAAACTGATATTGTAGCTATTAAAAATCTTATTAGACAGTTTCTATGGAAAAAGAAAAGGCTCCAAATAGCTAAGACAATAGAAAAACAAAGTTGGAGAAGTGACACCACTATTTCAACTTCAACTGTATTTAAGCTAGAACAATCAACATAGCATGGTGCTGCTGAAATAATAGACTAATAGATCAATGGAACAGAATAACCCAGCAATAGACCCACAAAAATATAGTCAACTAAGCTTTGACAAAAAAAGGAAAAATGGTTCCATAGAGAAAGTATAATCTTCTCAACAAATAGTGCTGGAACAATTGGACACCCACAAGTAAAGAAGAAGAAGAAGAAGAAGAAGAAGAAGAAGAAGAAGAAGAAGAAGAAGGAGGAGGAGGAGGAGGAGGAGGAGGAGGAGGAGGGGGAGGAGAAGGAGAAGAAAAAGAGGGAGGAGGAGGAGGAGGAAGGGGAGGAGGAGGAAGGGAAATAAGGGGGGGAGGAGAAGGAGCAGGAGGGGAAGAAGGAGAAGAAAAAGAGTGGGGAGGAGGAGGAGGAGATGCAGCAACAGCAGCAGCAGTGGCATCTAGACACAGACTCTACACCCTTCTCAAAAAATACATTTGGGGTGCCTGGGTGGCTCAGTGGGTTAAACCTCTGCCTTCAGCTCAGGGCATGATCTCAGTGTCCTGGTATTGAGCCCCGCATCGGGCTCCCTGCTCAGCGGGGAGACTGCTTCCTCCTCTCTCTCTGCCTGCCTCTCTGCCTACTTGTGAACTCTCTCTCTGTCAAATAAATAGGTAAAATCTTAAAAAAAAAAAAAAAAGCAAAAACTCAAAGAGGATCATAGATCTAAATGTAAAATTATAAAACTCCCAGAGGATAACAAGAAAATCTAGGGGGCCTTGGCTTCTGGCAATGGCTTTTTAGGTACAACATCAAGGGCAAAGCCATGAATTAAAAATTCATACGTTGGACTTCACCAAAATTAAACACGTCTGTTCTTCAGAAGATACTCTTATGAAAACTTGAAGACGAGACACAGAATGAGAGAAAATGCTTATTAAATACATATCTGATAAAGGACAGACATGCAAAAAAAAAAAAGGCCCATGAAGAACACTTAAAACTCAATAATAGGAAGATGAACAACTCCTTTTAAAAATTGGCACAAAATCTGAACAGATACTTTACCAAAGAAGATACACAGATGACCAAAAAAGCATATGAAAAGATGTTCAGTGTCATACATCATTAGGAAACTGCAAATTAAAACAATGAAATTCCACTACATACTTATAAGAAGGGCAAAATCCAAAACACTAATAACATCAAATGTGGGGAGTATGTGGAGCAACAGGAACTCTCATTCATTGTTGGAGGGAACACAAAATAGTACAGCCACTCTGGAAGACTGTTTGGTGGTTTCTTATAAAACTAAATGTACTCTTACCATACAATCCAGCAATCTTAGTACATACTCAAATGACTTAAATACTCATGTCCACGCAAAACCTGCAAACAAACCTTTGTACCTATTTTATACATAGTTGTTAAAATTTGGAACCAAATACACTCTTCTATAGGTGATTAGATCATTAAACTCTGTTACATCCATACAACGCTACTTTTTACAGTATTAAAAATGCATGAGCTCTCAAGTCACAGAAAGACACAGAGGAAACTTAAATTCTAAGTGAAAAAAAGTCAATCTTAAAAGTCTTCTTATTATATAACCTTAACTACATGATATTCTAGAAAAGGTAAAACCACGGAGATGGTATAAAGTTTAGTGTTGTCAGGGGTTTTGGAGGAGGGAGGGATGAATCAGTGGAACACAGGCAATATGAGATTATCCAATTTGGGAAAGTCAACATCCAATATTTCTTATACAACAAAAAGTAAAATGCTGGATTTAAACTTCCAGGAAAAAAATTCTAGGTAAATATTAGATTGGAATATATGCTTTTTTTTGATGATAAAACTGTCAAATATCAGCTATTTCATTTTAGTTTGATAACAGCTATGTTAGGATTGCAAAGTCAGGCAATAATTAACCACAAAAGATGATTATAATGATTATTAGGTTTTTATGTAAATATTGAAGAGAAATTTTCCTAATAAAATGTGGTCAGTATAAAATTGACAAATTTATTAATTTTTTTAATAGTTATTGAATTCTTAATATGTGTCAGATGACATGGTCTGTCTTTAGAAGTATTGGGAAGGCTATGGCAGACTGGTAGTTATGGAGAACAATTGATGTGATGTGGTGATGCAAACACGTTCACTGTTCATTCTGAGGGGGCATCTGACATGCTATCTAGTTTATAACTCACTATTCTCTTAGTGTATAGTGTAGTAGTTTAACTATACCTTTGTAGTTTGATAGTCTGGGTTCAAGTGTCCCACCTCTGTTTAGTAGATATGACCTTGGACAAGTTTTTGCCTCTTAGCTTCTGCTGTCAATCTATGAAATGTAGGTAATACCTAACTCGCTGGAATGAGTGAGAAATTAAAGAGATTTGTCTTAGTCAACTCAAGGTTCCTGTAACAAAAGTAGCACAGACAGCGTGGCTTAAACAGAAGTTTATCACAGTTCTGGAGACTAGGGAGTGTAAGTTCAAAGTGCTAGTCAATTTGGTTTCTGGTAAGAGTCCTCTTCCTGGTTGGCAGACAAATTCCCTCTGATTATATACCTGATGGAGGAAAGAGAAAAAGAGAGAGAGACAGAGCTCAGCTATCTCTTACCTCTTTTGCAAGTGTACTACTCCACTCATGAGGACTCTAATCTCATGGCCTAATCATTTTTCAGAGCCCCACCTGCAAATACCATCACATTGGGTTTTAGGTTCCCACATATGAATTTCAGAGGGACACAAACATTCAGTTCATAGAAAGATCATATGTAAAGTGCCTAAGGATATAAAATAATGCTCCATCATTGTATGTGAATACAGGAATGACCAAGACCTAGCTTTGCCTGCCACAAGCAAATTGTATTCCTGTAATAATATTTTTTCTTTAAACAAACATGGGAACTTTGGCATCCTGGCTGGAACATAATTACATGAGAAGAATTTAATGGCCAATAAAGTTTTCCATGAAAAACAAAATCTTTTATAGTAGATTTAGGACTCTGTAGCTAATTCTGTGCCTACGATGTCCTAGTTTATCTCGGCTCCCAAATACATAAAGAAGTGCTTATTTTCCTTTCTTAAATCATTGCATATTGCTGATCTTTCCAAAAGAGCTGGGCAGAGTTGAACAAAAATGACTAAAATGCACCCCACTGAGGTACTTTCCGTAATTCCAATCAGTATTCTGATTATTAATGTGTAACGAGGACCAGAATATTAAAGCATGTACAGAGGGTCCACTCTCTGCAGCCAAACTATACAGCCTAAAATCATCACAATTACAAAGTTCAATCAAAATTTAATGGGAAGGGATATTTAGATGATTTCAGGAGCATCCCTCAACTAAGATAATTTGAAAAACTGTGCTATTATAGGGACCAGCTCATCAAAAGGACTAGAATACCGAATCCATTGGACAAGACTTTCTCCCCCATTGTGATGGCAAGATGTGTTTTGAACAAGTTCTATATCTGTTAGTTGTTTTAAATTCTTATGCTGTGGTCTATGTCACAGTTTTAAAATTATTAACACAGCCCAGCTTGCCAAGATCTCCACAGTGCTTGAGTAATGCAAGGGAGCCCTTTGGAGGTATATTTATAGTATTATGTAGTTGGTACTACGTAATACTCACTCACTCTTCCCACTGTGTATTGATTATGAAGCTTAACTTTCAAAGAATATATAATTTGCCTTATATACAATATCCTGAGGAATACCTCACCACAGTCTCCAAGTCCTCACAGTATTGTCCAGATGTCATTCAAAGCATATTTCATATGCTTTTCAATTAGCTGTCCAATTGGAGGTAGATGATAATATTAGTTACAAAATTATATTCTTTTTTAATAAAATGTAAGATTAAGAAAGAAATGCAATGACGGTTCCAAGGTTTAAACAAAAAAGATACCAACATGTAAATATAATTGAATTGGAAACATTTTTAATTAATGATTTTTGAACAGATATTTAGAGAAAAGCATTTTAAAATGTTGCAATTATGTGTGTCAAGTGCTGTAGCCCACAGAATAAAGAATGATTAAATGTATCATTAGGACAAAGAGAAAGTTAAAGATAGCTTCCCACCAAGTCATACTTAATTACAAAGTTAATGGACGGTGTCCCAATAAAATTAAACTCTGACTACATCTTTTAAGGAGGATTTAAAATTATTATTGAATAAACATCAATATATTATATTTTCTTTCATGAGAATTACAAGCACAGCTTTTAAACCATTTAGAGAACTTGAGAATGCTATTCTCTGTATTGATTTATAAAAATTATATTTTGAAGTTTGGAAAAATATTAAATTCTATAGAATGCCTTTTCTAAAATATTTCTGACTTGTCAAAAATTATGTCTAAATGAACAGAAAATAATAACAGATGCATGTAAAGTATTCACATAATAAATATTTTAAAAATCCATGCAATTAATCACAATTAAATCATTTTAGGAGCAATATTATATCAGTTTAGGAAGCAATAGAAATGCTTGAAACAATTTTTATATTTTTGATGCTATGTGATGTATATTAATAGTCATATCCAGGAAATTATCAAGTATTATTAAACTCTAAATAGAGGTCTCCATATGGTTCTTTAAAACTATTCTTTCCATCAGAAGAAAAATCCAAAACGTATGATACATTGAAAAAAAATCTCAAATCAGCTGACATCTTGTATCTACAAAAGAGGTAAGAAAGACAGTTTTTAAAAAAATGACATTCTGAACACATCATTAAAGCTCTCTGGGTAAGAAAGGTTAACAGTTTTGAATTTGGTTCTTTTCACAGCCAGGAGGCTTAAATTGTCTGGTGATTTTGTTAGGCTTTTTAAAACTTCCAGTTTCCGTTTCCTTTTAAAGTTTAGCTATATGTGATATTGACATCAAACCATGATGCTCCAGCAAACATTTTTAATATCCTAATGTCACTAATAATAAATTGATATTGAACTTGATTATTCAGAGCAATGAAAAATAAATAGCAGTCAGATCAAAGATATTCTTATTTGTGCTATTTCCTTTAAACACATTGCTTGGGTTTCAAAATATTTATGCTTGTGCTATGGAAAAACTCTAGTGCTGATTTCCTCCATTATAAGATTGTCCATTATTTCAGTCTTTTGTTTTGCGTGTTTCATGGGCATTAAACAAACAAACAAACAAACTCTTTAGAACACTGTCGTTATAGACATTTTATCTTCTACAGGACCATGTTAGAAGAAAAAGCAAATGTTATTTTCTATTTCTTAATCTTGATTAGATATATCCAATTCCTTAACTTTAAAAAAATCTGAGTTTCAGGTGCCTGGGTGGCTCAGTCAGTTAAGTGTTTTTTACTCTTAAAAATGAGTTATGATGTCAGGGTCATGACATCTGGCTCTGCGCTTGGCGTGGAGTCTGCTTGAGATTCTCTCTCTGCTCCTCCCTCTTGTGCTCTCACTCTATACGTAGAATAAATAAATAAATATTTTAAAAATTTCTGGCCTTATTGAAATTGAGTATGTTTCTCTTAAAATGAATAATTTTTATCTAGTAAATTATTTAAAACATGACTTTCATTTCTATTTTGATCACAGTTTGTGTGATTTTAAAACATTTGACAATAGCTGATCAAAATGCATAAGATTAAGTTTATTACTACCAATAAGTGAACGATATTTCAGTATAGGCAAATTATATAAGATTGGATTTAAAATATACAAGCAAAACGTTATAATCCATCAGTATGTATTTTATTTTGTATGTATTTTTTTTTTAATTTGTATGTATTATGAAGAACAAAATTTTTAACGTTCTGGTTTATTTTGCCTTTGTATACTTAATTTATTCATGAAGTCAAGGCAGTATATGTAAACAGTAAATAAGATTTGTTTGGGGGATTCAAAACTCATGTTACTGATTATATTGTTAGTTTCCATTTATTGATGAGACTGCAGGTTGCTTTGCTTCTCTGCAACACTTGCATACAATCTGCACTTTACCTGTGTTTCCCACTATTTGCTAGACATTTCCTTTTTGCCTATCTTGTGGACACATGAAACATAATACATTCAAAACAAAGATGATATCTTTCTCCAAAGGCATCTATTTCTTACATTTCATATCTCAATTGACGGCAGATTATCCTTGTACATGTGAAACATGTACAAACTCCAGAAGCTATCCTCAGCATTTTTAAAATCTGTTCTACATCCTATATCCTGGTACACTGTTAAATTGGCATTTCCTGACTAGTGAGATTCTGCTCATTTTAGGAGCCTAAACCCAAATGGGCTCTTCTCAGTGAAAACCTTCCCAATTATAAAATAGAGCTATTAATCATTTCTCTGTTATCTACAGAGCTCCACTGGAGAACTTACATCATGCTGCAGTATGTTGTTTTTTATTAGCCGATGGTTTCAAATGCTGTTTCTGTGTACAGACCACTCCAAAACATAGTGGTATAATTTACACAGACAATTTTACTGTGCTCATGATTTACATGGTCAGAAATTTAGGAAGGATCAACTAGGCAGTTTCTACTTGGGTATCTCATATGATTGTAGGCAAATGTGGGCTTAGGCTATAGTCATGTAAAGCGATCATCTTCTGGATGTCCGAGACGCTTCACTCACTTAGCAGTGAAGCTGGAAGCTCAGCAGGACCTATTGACTGGGCTGCCTGTGTGTAGCTTTTCTAACATGGTAGTCAGAGTACTAACCACCTGGTTAGTGGTGGTTACAGTGGTGGTTGGAGTACTTACCTTGCAGTCAGCTTCCTCCGAGCCGTTGTCCCGGGAGAAGCAGGTGGAAAGAGCTTGGCTTTCATGATTCGCCCAGGAAGTCACACAGCGTAACTTCCATTGCATTCTGTTGGTTACAGGTGACTCACACAGCCAGACCGACAAATAACCAGCTCAAGCCTCCTCCTGCTCTTTTCTATCCTTCTAAAATGTGTCTTGCTCTCCATTTTCTCTATATCTATCTAAATCCTTTCCATGCTCAAGGTCTGCCTCAGTACCACCTGCCAAAGTCTTTCCTGATCCCATCATTCAGCTGGAAGAGACAGGGCCCTTGTGGTTAAGTTCAGAGAAATATCAGCTCAAATTCTAGTCCTCCTGTCTCAGCCATGTGACCCTGGAAAAGTTATTTAATCCCTTTATGTGAAAAGCAGAAATAATAACAAGATCCACCTACCTTACAAGGTTGTCATGAACGTTGAATGGTCAACAGTAGAGAACATTCCCTATGACATATAGTGAATAGACAATGTTAGTGACCATTGTTATATCTTCTTTCCTCAAAGCCCACAGCATCTTATTTTTACCTTTAGTGTGTCTATGATAGTCTTCCAATTGTGATAATAATTCGTGGGCTTATTTTTTATCTTTTGCACATTTAGTCAATGTTTCACAGGCAATTTATAACAGGAGATATGTCTGTCTTGAATACCAACTCAGAGCCAGTCTCTGAGTCGTTAAGCTTCAGAAAACAAAAACAAAAACAAAAAACATGAAGAAACTTGCAGAGTTGGTTTTTTTTCTTTTTTTTTCCTCTGTGATTCCTTGTAACCTTTTCTTCCCATGATTCCTCTTGCAGAAATTAGAAACGAAAAATCCATGAAGACTTCTTCAGTTTTGAAGGATAAAGGTAATAGTTCAATTTAATATAACACTAGGAATTTATTAGCAAAAATATCTGGAGGAGACCATAGTACCTTAGAGTTATCTCCTTTGCAGATGTGCGACCCCAAACTGCCCAGGTCCCACTCAAATATTTGAAAACTTGTATTTATTGACTTATCCCTTAAACACTTTCTTCCAGTTCACTGTGACTTGGAAATGCTCTGATTACAATTTCCAAAAGAAAGAGTAAGGATTTTCCTTAAATAATGAAAAGAGTAAAAAACAAATTTAGAAGGGAAGTAAAAGTTATGGAAAGAAACTGCCACCATGTGCTCTGATTCTCTCTTTCTCTATCCATTCACAAATTACGAATTTAGTGCAGAATCATTCCACGCACTTGCTTATCTCTGGAGAAATAAAGATGGCAAGGCAAGTAATAGGGAGGAAGACTAGAGAATTGGAGCGTTGAATTTTTCTTTTCAAAGACTCAGTCAAGTTTGGGTCTGTTTGAGTTTTGTCTGGCTCTTTGTTGCTATGAAAGAGCATGACATTCTTATTTAAATTTTGTGATCTCAGTCTTTGCAATGGACTGGTTTTCCTTTCTGTCCATCTAAATCCCAGGCCTCTTTCTAAGACTAATGTGCACATAAAACATTAAGACTTCTCAGACTACTTCAACTTTCACCGAACCCTCTCTGAATTCACAAACATATATTTATTATCTAATACAAATATACATATATGTTTTGTATTAATTAGTAGAAATGCCACCTACTTTAGTATCAAGAGCTAATATTATTCATGTTAATTTTTTAGATGGACTGATAAGTACCACATTTGATAATTACTTTTTGTGTATCTAATATACAGTAATCGAAACATGTGCTCACCAGAAACTGGGAGTACAAGAGAGGCATGGTCTATGCCCTCATGGAATTTACAGTGTTAAGTACATAATTAATTAAAATGGAAAGAATTATGGAAGAGATATATGAGGTGCTGTAAGAGACTGTAATCGGGAATTCTAATCGAGTTTAGGGAATCAGAGGAGGCTTTCCTGAAGAAGTGATATTTAAAAGTCGAGTAAGAAGGATGAGGAATTAGCCAGGCACAAGCGTAAGAATTGTTTGAGGGAAGAACTGAAGCAGGGCATCTGCTTTTTGCCAGCCACAATGACATGTACTTTATACATTTTGCTTCAGCAAGTTGTGCTTGAGATCTCAATTGTTTTATAAACAAGGAAGCTGAAGCATAGGTAGGTAATGTAAGCTACTCGGTATCCCATTGTGGCTAAAAGGTGAGGGCAAGAATCAAAGTCAAGCCTTTCAGACACTAAAATTCACCTTTTCAATTTACACAGATACTGCTTCCTCCTTAAAATAGCATTCTTAAATATTTGTATTCTTCAGAGCCATTTTGCTTTGAGGGTAGAGTTCATTACCTAAGTTTGAAGAACCTATTTGAGACAGATACATTGGCTCTGCTGTATGGAAAAATAGTCTTAGTCCTTTTGTTATTGGTGGGGGGGGGTCTCCAATTAATTCCCATAGAGAAATTTAGTTTACTTTTTCTCCAGTAATCATCTGTACTTTGAGAGAGACTCCTTCTCATTCTCCTCTCTCATTTTATCTGACAATTAATGAGAACACTGATTGTGTGAGAACTAAAGGTGTTATTGAAAGATATTACCAGGAAAATCCAAATATACGTATGGCTATTTATATACACATACATGTATATGATTTACAAACCATAATTTGCACAAGTTAAACCTTCCCTCCTTCTAATGTAGTATGGATTACATTTATTTTGGTCCACAATTATACCACAAGAATATTCGGACGATATATTATTGTTCACAATAAAAGTAGCTCAAAAGAAAGATTGGGACTTACCTCCAAAGTAAAGTTTGAGACATTGATGATTATCAAAAATTTAAACTACTACTAAAGACTTCACTTGTGCCAAAGCTTAACTAGTTAGAAATGGTAGTTGTAAAAATCTGTCTAGGAAAATATTATCTGGGAGATTTAAATCCACGCCTACCACTGAGTAGACTCCTGTAATTTCTGTTTTTGTTGTTATTGTTATTAATGCACAATTGCAGGCAATTTTCTAGTGAATACTTTTCCCTCCACGTTGTTTCTACTATTTGCAAGATATTTCCACAGTCACTAGAAAATCATGTATATAAAGGTTCACTGAATATGATTATTGATTTAGAACTATTTCAAATACACCTCTTTTCTTGTTCAAATGTATTAATGTTGTCAAATGTCTTTGTTATGTATTAGTTGGATACTATTTTAGAAGAATGCTATTGCCATCTTTCTTTTATCTTCTGAATATAGTTTATTATTACAAAAAAAAAATCAAAGAAAAAAATTGCAGTGTTACCTCTAAGATGTCAGGGACATTAAAAACCTCTGCAATATTACTGTTTTTGGAGAGGCTTTGAGGCCTGAAGCTGAGCTGTGACAGAATCAGAATGAAGCAATTCCACCTGCAAAAAAATTCACTTATTGCACTGGAGTCACTGTATTTAGTGCTATTTCTATTAAGCAGCTAAAAGGTTGCCTACATTTGCCCATCTCTTACTGCTTCCACTTTCACGTACACGTTAAAATCCATACTGAAAGGGTACCTGGGTGGCTCAGTAGGTTAAAGCCTCTGCCTTCAGCAGGATCCCAGGGTCCTCAGATCAAGCCCCACATCAAGCCCCCGCTCAGTGAGGACTCTGCTTCTCCCTCTCCCACTCCCCCTGCTTATGTTTCCTCTCTCACTGGCTCTCTCTCTTTGTCAAATAAATAAATGAATAAATAAACAAATAAACAAACAGACAAACAAATAAGAAAGAAAGAATCCATACAGAAGCAATGCTACCACTCATAAAACCAGAATAATTACACAGGACCCAGGCCTGTGTATGTTTGGATCTAATGCCAGAGGATTTCCAGTGGAGCTTGCTTTTCTTTATATTCTGATGCTCAGGAAAATGCCCCAGATGATCCCCCAGTTTCTGTCTTCAGTGTGTTTTTTCTTGGCCATTCCCACCTGTACAAACAAAAGCTAGAGCTAAAGATGAAGTATGTTGTCTGAGGACTTTGAAACTGATCCCCCAATGATTTATACTTCATCGTAGGCACTCACTCTAGCTTATTACTGCCTTTGTCTAGAGGCAGGATAGGGAGATTAAAAACCTGAAACCATTTTGTTATTTCTTTGTGATTTTTTTTTCTCCATCACAACTTCCTTGCTCAGATTACTTTGAGAGTTCTAATTTATATCCGTGCAGCTTTAAACATTCTAGATCTTGATAATCAAGATGCATAAGCCTACCTGTAGGCTCTTGCACAAACACAATGAAACTACCATATTTGTAAAATCACACGAAAGAGTGCTCTCCAATGCTTTGCTCCCAAAAAACAATACAGATGGCTTAAAAATACCTTTATAGTTAACTCAAGCCAACAATATACTTATCTTTCCTAACATAGAAGTACAGAAGTTTTGGTCAGATTTGATGTCCCACTCCCTTTCTGTTCCAGCCTGTGGGTTTCCTAAATCAGATCAAAACCCCTTGAAGTCAAAAAGGACACTGAGAGGAAATGAACTGTAGGAAAGTCCATGGAGGAGATGATCCAGCCTGGGAGCAAAAGGCATCTTCCCATTAACTGATAAAAATCACTTCTATTTTCCGAGTACTTTCTCTACATGTAAGGTGATAAGTATGTGACTTTCAAATACATTATTTGTTATTCCACCTCTTCCTTCTTTCTCCACCAATACCAAAGCAGTCTTATGGGTCCTCTGCCTCTGCCTTGGATTTTATAACTACTTTAATCTCACTCCGACATTTAAAAGAGCATACTGTACCTTGAATTCTCAAGTTCCAAGCATACACTCTCCTACCCTACTAAGAATCTGTCCCCACGATCACTTCTCATTTCACAATACATTAATTCTTTTGGTTTAGCCAGGAAATGCAAAAGCAGTAAATTACCCCCATTAGCTTGAAAAAAGTTAATGAAGCTTCTCATTCTGCTTATTCAATCCATGGCTCTTGATTTCATCTTTGGATGCTGGAATATAGAAAAAAATAGGCCCTACTTATACTTAGCACGTTAAATAGCCACATGGACTTTTCCTTGCCACTAACTCCATTTAAAAATATTCCGCAAACATATGGATATTTAAGGCCGTAGCTTATCTACCAGGAAAATCTTGCTTTGAGGGACACAGCCACTTCAGTAGAAGAACTCCTAAGTCCATTCTTGACACCACCCTCAGTCACCTGGACTGAATTCTAAGTGACTGCTTGCCTGAGACAGCCATTTACAAGTGCCACCATCATATTCTGCATTCCAACCCCAAACCGTATGGTGGGAACAAAACAGAGGCTGGCAGGATAGATTTTCTTTTCCTTTCCTTCCCTTCTCACTGGATTAAAAAAAAAAAATGACTTTTGTCAGTGAAATGGACACTGAGATATAATGTTGCCGAGGAGGCAGAAAACTGGTTTGTCTTTTATATAGGCTGTGGACAGAGCATGACACTGTTCAAGTCATCCCCCATTTATGTGTCAGGAACCCATGATATGATTAGAATCACTTTCTATTTGAACCCGGTAGACTAAATGATGTTTTATTTTGTTTTAACTAAGGACCACATTTTTAAGATGTTGGGAGTTTATGGATAAATTTTCTCTTGTATTTTATTTCAGTCTTATTCATGAAATTAGTTTGACTTGAGTCTCATACTAAAGCACCACATTTCCACGACAGATGCAGCGTTTTCCTTTGTTTATTAAAAAAAAAAATTACACAGCCTGAAAGAAGTAAACTAAGCTAATGCTGATTATAATGGTTTTGGGAGACTTCTAGAAGCCATATATTTTTTCAAAACTACAGCTAAAATAAGTTCTGATCCCTCCAAAAGCCCATTCTCTTGAATGAATAAATAGATTGTAGCTCATTCAACAATTTACATTTATTTTAAATGAAAATGATCAGAAGATTATGGCTTGTTGACTCTATACTGTTTCCTTGTCTCTGTATGATTCAAATAATTTCTGAAAGAGAACATCACATAATTTCCAACCAGGTTCACCTTACTGATAGCTTACTGAGTCCACTATATATGCGTTCTCAAATCCTTTTATGTTGGCTCTAAACAAACGCTCAATGTTTCTTTCCAGAGCCTATTAAGGGGAAAGAAGTGAAGGTTCCAGTTTCCCTAAAGGAAAAAGATAATACTGTATAGTGAAATGTAAAAACACATTGACCTGCCTGCTGCATATTCAGTTATTTGCAACAAAGTAATATATCATTTAATTTTCAGGCTTTTAAAACTATGATTTTCATATGCCCTTGTATTTTTGAGCAAAGGAGAAAGGACTATTTTCTATCATAAAATTCTAAATTGTATTATGAAACAGTAAAAACAAGAGTAGCTATGTCAGAAATACCATGAAAGCTTTTTAAAATGCATATGTTATTCTGATTCTACAAGTCTGAAGTGGAAAATCTGCATTTTATAAATATCCCAAGGTGAATCTTATAAGGAATAGCTATGGAAACCAAAGATTTAAGATAAAAATACTTAACAATTCTCAGTGATATCTTGCCATTCTGTTAAGTTTGGATAAAAAAAAAACTAAACAAATTTTATAGCTAGGAGGAATTTAGAGATAAACTATAGTCCAATACCCTCAATTTATAGATAAATAAAACTGGCATAGTCAAGAAGCTTTCCAAAGTTATCATACTTTGCAATAGAGCCAGCATTAAAAATTTGATCTTCTAAATCAAGCACTCCTAATAATGCATGTTAGTGCATTCCCATTATACTAGGCTCAAAGTAATGTGGAGTCTGACATGCTGTACACCAAGGTATGTCCGCTAAAACAAAAGTAAATATGCTAAGTCCAACGTAATATATTTAGTTTCTAATTAACTCCAGTACTTTCTATGGGCATGGTGTCATAGAATTATCTAATATTCCTTGTTGTCAAGATAAACGTAAGTGAACCAGTGAAACCATGAACTATACCTACTATACTGAATATTAGAAATGGAACCTGTTTCTACATTTACCTGAGGAGAAGATCTACAGGAACTATTGACCAATTAATGCACAGGGACATAGTAGTAAAAATCCCAATTTACTGGCAATATTTTATTAAAAGGAAAGAGACTTTTGGTGAACTTGTAACATACATATGTGTTGGAGTTGGGAGAGTTATGGGAGAGCTGGGGGAGGGGAAAGCTGACAGAGAAATTAGTCAGAGATGAAGGGCGCATGAAGAGTCTTCATTAGTTAGTGTAGCAATGTATTAAAAAAATACCCTTAAGTCATATTTTTCTAACGTTGCAATTAATTTTAAATTAAACAAAATTGCTATTTAATGAAACACAAAAGCACAACATGATTTCTTTTTTTTCAGCCCATAGGCGTACTTGATTTTCTTAAAAAGTATTTTAAAGCAACATAGACTTCAGACCTATTAAGGAACTTATGTTTCACTTTAGAAATATGTTATCATATCTAAAGCTTTATCATCACTTATTATAGTAGTTTATTTCAGTTCTATATACAACTTTATGCTGTTCTGGTATAATATGTAAATTAGAATATTTTGCCCTGTAAGAGAATTCTTACATGTAATGTTAAATGTCCAGTAGATAGCAAAATGTAGCTACATTTTAAAGAATGAATGAATTGTGAAGACTAATGACATTCCTATGTATTTACCTAAACACTAATTTATTTTCAGAAACTCTAGATTTCTTCAGCATGATCTGATTGGTGATTAGAATGGACAGTTATATCACAATCTAAGTTGAAATAGTTTGATGCCATTAAATAATTTAATCATTTAATGATGCTATTATTCCTTTTTCAATGCAAAACAGAAATACTAAAAAAAAAAAAAAAAAAAGAGGAACAGAGAAGCATAAGTTTACACATTTTTTGTTAAGGAATTTCGGTTCAAAAAGATTTCCCCAGAAGCAATGCATGTAGAATATATACATATGAATGAAAAATAATTCAGATTTCCACCAAAAAACACTTGATGTACATTTCAGTCTTTGATCCCTGGACACGTATACCTAAGAGCTTCCTTTTTCTTTTCCCCTCATTCCAGGTATCCTTTATTCATCATCCTGTACCAAATAGTCAGTCTAGCACAAGCCAGTTCATGGTCACAGACAATGGTGTTGGAAAAGAAAGAATTTTGGAAAAGATACACTTTTTTAACATTATGGTCCTATTCATGAATGTTGAATTTTTATTATTGTACCATTTTTCTTCCTAATTTTTAATGACGTATGTATAGACAAGGGATGGTTTCTATAAAAAGTCAATTAAATGCAGTCTCCAGAATTATGCTTATTTTATTGAAGTATAATTGACACACAATATCTTACTAGTTTCACATGTACATCATGGTGCATCAATATTTTTATACATTATGAAATGATCCTCTGATAAGTCTTGTTACTCACCATACAAAGTTATTACAATATTGTTGACCATATCCCCTGTACTGTATGCTACATCCCCATGACTTACTTATTTTATAACTGGAAGTTTGCACCTCTTAATCCTCTTCACCTATTTCACCCTCCCTCCACCTCTGGTAATCAACAATTTGTTTCCTATATTTATGAGACTATTTCTGTCTTGTTCTGTTTATTTTGTTTTTTGAACTCCACGTGTAAGTGAAATGGTATTTGTCTTCCTCTGACTTATTTCACTTAGCAGAATACTTTCTAGATCCATACATGTTGTTACAAATGGCAAGATTTCATTCCTTTTTGTGGCTGAGAAATATTCCATTGTGTATATATGATTAGAGTAAGATTTAAGACAAAAAGAGAACAAATCTGAACAGAAAAGATAATTTCACACTGGGAAAATGTATCACAATGCATACAATGAACAAAGCATAAAGAACCACATTACACTTTTTAAATCTACAGATAAATAAAAATAGAGCAAACACACCTGAAATGCCAAATTTGTCAACTTTTATTTTAAAAATAGCTAATTGAACAAACAACCATAGATATTTTTATAATCACTGAAACACCTGGGTAAGATTTATAATTTTTAATCCTGACTAATGTAACTTATTTCCATGATATAGTAAAAGTCAAATAATTAAGAGAGAGACAATAGCTGGAGTCTATCTAAACTATATGAGGCTTTTTAATAGGATATTGATATAAACCCCATTTTAGTACTAAGATGATATATATAAAATAATTTGAGTAATCTTGGAAAATTATTGTAGTCAGAATTTGATATCATAGACCTGATAATATTTTATTTTATTTTTGAAGACTTATTTATTTATTTTGGAGAGAGAGAGCTTGTTGGGGCAGCAGAAGG